>JAQIVZ010002638.1:0-19265 GCA_034700945.1 Arrhopalites spinosus | reverse complement strand
CAAAATTGACCACGTCTTCATTGATCTCCATCTTTTATTTAATTCACTCGTTGACGATTCTCTCCATTTGACCTCAGCTTCAAATGCACCCCACTCTCCCTACTTTTGTCAGAAAGGCTGAGAAAAGTCTCTGGCTTCCAGTTTAAATTGTCATTTAAATTCCCAGTAAATTATGTCAAAGTGTACAATGTTTGCAACATATTTGGTGTGGGGTAGCAATGAAAAAAATAGTTTTTGTTTAGAAGAGTCATAAATAAAATTGATTTAAAATGAATTTTGTCAACTTTTATTTTTGTTTGTTTTATCTTTTTTTATAAAATGATGTAATTTGTGAAAAATTGATACTAACAATTATGGATAGTTTATGAGAATGAAAGAGATACTCAATGAGATCAATGGCCCTTTGAGAGCCCCTCATGTTTGCTTTCAACTTGTACTAATTGGTTTCTTCTCGAGAGATTTTTTTGATAAAAGTTTTGCATGCATTACTTTCTACAAAAAAATATTATTTTTTGTTTATAAGAAATAAGTTAAAGCATAAATAATTAAATTAATGATATCTAAGAATTTTTCATCTCTTGCTCCTCTCCCCCTCACAAATTTTCATTTGTTCACATTTTAAAAACTTGCGTCATGTTTACTCTTTGTCTCTTTCAAACTGTTTTCTGTGAGTCTATTTGAAATGGGCCGGAGAACGGGACAGAATGAAGGTCAATTATTTTTAGTTGTGTCATTTTTCCTTCTCTTTTTGGAATTTACCACTAACAATACACCTTACTACAAATTTTATATTAGACAAATTAAAAGAAAATAGGTACATTTGTAGGACAGAGCAAGAAAGAAAGAATTTAAAGCTTTTGGAATATTTTATTTTTCATTTTTGTCACCATTCGCCAGACCAAATAATTGTAAAGTTTTTTCTCCAAATGGAATGATCAATAAATTGGATCATTTATTTTTCAGAGGAGGGTTCTCAGACAGAGGGGGGAGAAAGGTGAGAAGTGAAAATACATTATCAAAATGATCATGGAGAGTCCTTCAACTCCTTGACGAATTTTTAAAATATCAATTTCTCCTCTCCCCTTCTTTTCCATACAAAGCCATGATGCAGTAGAGAAGAAAATGTTTTTAACTTTTTGAAAACTGTACGTATTGTGGACAACAATTTGTGGTTAATTTTTATAGGTTCATTACACGTTCATCTTTCTCACTGGAATACTTTCATGATCTTAGGCCCATTCACCTGTCCATAGATGTCTTGCTAATATTTCTTAAAATGTTTTCTTACTTTTACCATAAATTCTCATTTAAAATATATACGAGGTAAACGTTTACGTTGGAAAAGAATTAGTGGGGTAAGAATGAAAAAGATTGGCCAATTGTTTTTGATGGAAGGATTAATGAATAAAAAAATTAGTCTGACAATTTTCATCTCTTTGTAGTTTTATTTTCGCCATGTATAAAACTAAAATTATTTTTGTTTCCATTCTAATATTTTCATTATAAATTGAAACTATTCTGTCTCAAGAGGCTATTAGGAGGATTACGGAGTGACTCATGAAGGCCAATGGCTCTCCATTGGAAAAGCATATTTGTCTTCAATTTGTACTCATGGACTGTTCTTCTCGAGAAATTCTCCATCCATGAATTATCACTACCCCCCTCATGTTTATTACATGACAAATAAGAATCATTTAATAAATAATAAAATAAATATCGTCCCAGCTGAGAAATAAAAAAGTGGTTGAATGGAAAAAGGGAATAAAAAGTTTAATTTTTCTACAGAGAATATTTTCAAGACTTGTTTAAGATCATCCCCTTTCACTTTTAATTCCTTTGACTTTTAGAAATTTTAAAATTTTGTGTTTTCTCCGTCGTTCTTGAAAGACAAAATGAAAAGATATAAAATCATGATGGTCATTTAGTATTTAGATATTTATTAATTGCTTTTGCTGCTCCCTTTTTTCTCATTATAATGAGTAGCCCTACAGGGCTACTGATTACACATACGATGGGCAGTACATGAACAAGGTTTTTTTTTTGTAGAAAATGTGAAAAGAATTTTGTGAATATTTTTTAATTCTTTTTGTACAGAAAACCTCTCAGGTGAGGAGAAAGAAAATAAAAGGGACATTACTAAAATTGACATGGAGTGTCATTCAACTCAATCATAATTTTCAAGAGATGATCAATTTGTCCCTCTCACCTTCTTTCCAGGACAATACTTTACGAAACAAAATGTTGTTTTATAATTTGGGTCGATAATTGAAGGTTGTCCATGCCACAGTAAATTTTCATTGATCCACATCATCGCTTTGACATTTATTTTATTCCCCACATTGTACCATTTTTGCACTCTTCCATACCTTTTTGGCAAATGCTAAAATAAAAAATGCTATTTTTTCATCTCCAATTCAAACTCCCAGTCAAAAATGCCAACGCATGTGTGGAATATTGACCATTTTAGTAGAATGAAAAGGATGAAATTGTGACGAGTTCTTGATTGTCATGTTTGGGGAAATTATGAATATTGGAGGGATTTTATATCTCTTTGTATAATTTTATATGCATAATTTAAAAAAAAAATTAAATTGTTTCATTTAGAATGACTCGAAGATGAATCTCCATGAACGGCCTTTTCTATTTATCTACAACTTGTACCCATGGGTCCCTAAATATTCTCAATGTTCCTGCATTAAATAGGACACAAAATTAAAATAATTATTTGTGGGCAACCAAGACTAAATTCTTCATTTACAAAGAATGAATTATGGATAATTATTACAAATAATTAAATCATACTGTCAATGCTAATTATAATAAATTAAATTTAATTGTTTGTTAGGCCCAAATTTAAATGGTGGGCCATTGTATGAATTAACTATTAAACCCTTTAAGTGACACGTATGATCATAAACTGGACACAACATGTTCTCGGGAACATTCCTGGGATTGATTTGAGCTCTCATGAAAATCAGTCTTTTTTACTCACAAATCCCTACACATTTCATTGATCATGTCCTCATCATCATAGTTAGAGTTAGCTGCTAGTTATCATTGATAAATAAATAATTAATAATAATAACAACAAAGATGATTTATGTCCCCCAATAAAATTGTCAATATTACATAAAAATTAATTACATTTAATTTTTTTGTCCAGCATTAAAGACACAGTTCAAATGTTTTTGTTTTTATGACCTACATTTATAAATTATAATTAATGGCTTCATAAATTTACAAAGGTTAAAAATGCAATTAGGACCATTCAAAGCAAAAATAGCTTTAATTGCAGATATAATTATTTAGTTAAAAATTTAAAAAACATCCGAGTCACTTCTACGAGGGGGTTGTCTCTTAGTTCTTCGAACCGTCACCGTCCGAAAACGTCGTCTTAAATCTGACATCAAACTGGCTTCCTCTAATTGAGATCCCTCATCGAGGAAATCCGTATCCGTCGATATTTCCAATTTCTACAAAATTAATTAACTTAATTAAGTGTCCACATTAAATAAAATAATTTGTCTCACATGACAAATTTGTCGAACAAGAGGGACGAGGGTCTTCAAATTATCCATCTCCACAGCCAGACTCGTTAAGGTCACCGTATTCTCTTGAACCCTTGACATGACATCGTCCACTGTCTGTCCTGGACTTTTATCATCTACAAAAAACAAAAATTTAATTGAAATTGTACTAAACATTTATTATTCATTTACCTTTTGGCGGGGATTTCGGTTGAAAATATTTGAAAATTCTTTCAAGATTAAAGATGCTCAGATGAGCCTTGAAAGCGTTTGGGTACTCGACAACTTCTTTTTTATCTACACGGCGAATGATGCACATCGGCAGTGACTTCTCCAGTGATGTGTGTAATTGAACCTGCAATTATTTTAATTGTAGTTAGGTCAATTATTTTATTTAATTAAGGTTGAGTAGTGTACCTGCATTGTGAGACGTTTTAACTGAGCATTTTGTCTCACAGATTCAATGTCCCCAACAGCTAGACCTATCAATCTGAAAATGGAAGTGGACAAAATGAATTAAAGTATTTAATTACAATTAATGTAAAATATTTTACAAGTTCATGAGGAGGATGGGCATGAGAAGGATGTAGATGCCGAGGACAAAGAAAGACATTTGTGGATGAGGAAGACGATGACTCAATTTACACTCCGCGGACGGCTCCCCGACATTTTTGTCAATTTGTCCAGCAAAAGTTGACTCTAGTTTGTAGCAATGATGAGGATATAAAAATGAATTCATAAAATCCACATCCCCAAGCATCATTGTGAATGTCCGGATGAGAGACAAGTGCACATTCTCAAATGCAATGTGCTTTCCCTTCAAATTAATTATTTTCAATATTATTTACGAGGCTAAGTTTGTATTTAGTTTCTCATCTCTTAATTAATTTTACAATATTTTTGGGAGATTAGGAATAGTTTTTAATATAAATTCTAATTTTAATTTTTTACACTGCTAAAAAGAGACCAAAAAAGTTGAAAAAAGTGTCTCACAAAAATATTAATTAATTTGGGTCCTTCTCCCCAACTTAAATACAAAATGGCTTACATTGGACAAAAGAATATAAAAGGCCAGACCAAAGGCGACGATCAAGACAGAGAAAATCATGAGAACCCGGAGGAGAGTGTACTAATCACAAAAGCTCAATTAAATATTTCATCCTTTATTTTAATTATCATTTAGTTTTAAAACCTTACCAAAATCTCGAGGAACATGCAGATATAAATACCCACCACTTGAAACCTTTTTCCAAAAAACAAAAAAATAAATGCATTTAAAATTGTTGTTAATTGTGTTTAAAATTACCTTTGAAGGAAAACAAGGAGATAGAACCAACAAAGGAAGGCAGACAAGGAAGCACTCGGATTCTGAACGGGTTGTTCTACCAATCGGGGCAGGACGACCATACACAACGTCGCCACATTCATCGCCCACCAAACACTACCAACCCCCATTTAAATTTAATTGTTTTTGTATAATTATAATAAGTGTCAAAGGTCTGTTACCAAGTTTCAAAATTGAAAGTGTACAACATGCGAGCCCTCAGCATGTTGATACATTCCCTCATTATGTTAAACATGGAAATGGAGAAAATTAAAATACTCAAAAATGTTCCTCCATCTGGAATCTCTCTTGTTGACTCACACGACTCTTTCATTCCGCCTTCTGTGCCATTCTAAAACGGAAAATTAATTAATTTGTCACCCCTAGGCTTGAATTAATTTAAGAACCCTTTCAAGAACAATTTATTGGCTCCCGCGACGTTTTTCTTACCTAAAATTTTGTGGTTATAAAACGTACAGGAATATTTCGAGATTAGGTAAAAAAAAAACGTGCGGGATTTCGCCAATAAATCTTCCGGGGATTTTTGAAAAGTTACTTGGAAACTGGAGCAATTTTTGTGGTGAAAATGAAGGATTCCTTTTTGATAATGATGCTCATCTTTATTGTACGAACTGGTGGCAAATTTAGTGAGGACAGTCAAGTACAAAAGATACAGGACAAGATTAACTAATTGAAAATATTTTCCATAGGCATTCCACTTGCTTTGCAAATATTTTTGGGACAAATCATGTGACAGCAAGTCTACCCTCCCGTACGAGACCATTCCCTGTCAACAACAAATTTAAATTTTATATCCAAACAGGAAAACATTGTGGAAGCCATCAAGAGTGTCAAGTTGGACCATCAAATTTAAAAATGAAAATGGCCGGAGTTGCAGATTATTTCCTGTCTTTAGTTCCAATTTAATTAATTAAAAAACTTACATTGAGGATAGGTAAATGAGTTTCATGTGGAGGCAACTTCCGCTTGTTTCCATCCTCCTTTGATTTTATCTTCGAATCTTCTATCGGCTCAGGTAAGAGTGACAACCATTTAAAATCATACGTTATCTAAATTAAAAGTCAATAATTAACTATAAATTCCAAAAAATCATGTTACAACTTGCTCACATGATAAAACTCCGAATCGGATTTTTTAGAGCAAGTGATACACCGACTCAAAACTGCATTACACACAGTAGGCATCGTAGCAACCATGGCCAACATAATTGACGGATATTTTCCCGAAGAAAGACTCATAACTTCATCCCCTCGGGTAGGATGAGTGACCATGGCCATCACAACATCGACAAATTTACTACTAATTGCAAAGTCTATTGGTGAATATCCATTAAAATTGTACAACAAATGACCTGCCAAAAACAAAAAAGGTTAATCTCTTCACAATAATTTTTAAATAATTAAATAACCAACAATCTAGTTTTAGAAGAAGTTCCACTGCCGCTGGTTGATTTTCCATACAAGCCACATGCAACGGAGTATTCTGAAATAGCAAAATATTAATATTAATTTCAAATTTAATTAAATTAAATTAAAAAAATTTACTCCATCCTTGTCAATTTGGTCAATTAGATGGGAATGGATGCTCAAAATGAGCTTCATGGTGTCCCTGTGACCTTCCTTAGAGGCCGAATGTAAGGGATTTCGTCCATCATAGTCCCTGTGGAGGAGGGCCCCTTTTTTCATGAGAGTTTGAACCACCCGGAGATGACCTATCAAAATTATAATTAATATTTAATTAACTCCAATTTAAATTTTAATATCAAACCTTGAGCCGATGCGATGTGAAGGGGAGTGAGACCCTTGCCATCGCCTTCATTGACAACAGAATTAGTTTGTTCCGATTTTAGAATTTGTTGAACAATATTTAATCTTCCGTATCGACAAGCCAAATGGAATCCATTCTCCCCTTCGTTATTAGTCGTTAGAATGCTACTCCCAAGTTCCAGCAATTTTTCCACTGTTTTTATGTGACCTCGCTTGACCGCGTGATGCAGGGAAGTGTTACCCGCCTTGTCTTTGTCTTCTAGGATGGGGATGAAGAGGCACTAGAAAAGCATTTCAATTAAACTTTAATTAAAATTTAAAGTTAGAGATATGTACTCACGGCTATCTCATCGTCTAAAATTTTTTCCAATTCTCCATCAAAAATAACTAAAGTGTGGAGGACGTTTCGAGCATCTTTATCTTTTAAACTGACATCAGCTCCAAGTCTGTAATTCGTAAAGAGTAATTATAATTAATTTAATTAATATTTGTCTTTAATTGACTTGTAAATTCGAACTTGATTAAAGTTTTCATCGTTTTCCATGCATTTCGACTCGCCGCTAAGTGAAGACCCGAGCGTCTGTCTTTATTTAGTGAATTGAGTTGTGCTCCCTAAATAAAAATGTTAATTAAAATAAAGATAATTAAAGGTAATTTAATTGTAAAGTTAAATTACTTCAGCCACTAAATACTCGACGAGGGCTTGATGATCAAATTGACTTGCTAAATGGAGGGGTTGCATTCTTTGAAGGTCACAGGATTTTAAACATTTTTCTTTTTCTTCTGGTTGCATCTACAACAATTAGTTTTATTGTAAAAAATCATATGTTTAATTAATTTTAATTAAAACTTACACTAAACATAAGCTGGACCATTTTGAGAGATCCTTGGGAGCAAGCCAAGTGGACTGGAGTGGAAAGGTCATGTTGTTGAGTTGAAATTTTGGCGCCGGATCTCAAACAAAGTTCTACTGCCTAGAAGTGAAATAATTAACATTAATTATAATTTAATTAATATTTAATTATTAATTGTACTTGAATATCCCCGCCATGGATGGCAGAATGTAGTGGGACGTTGCCTTCAGAGTCAAAAAAAGAAATCATTTCTTCTCGAACACAACCACTCGCTTCCCCCCAAGCCAATAATAATTCCATGCAGGATGACGAGGCATGCCGGGCTGATTCATGAATCGGGAAAAATCCGTGACTGCAAATTCTTCGAGGTGAGGCTCCCATATCGTACAACTGAATAAAATATTTAATTAATTTTAATTAATAGAATTAATTAATTCGAATAATTTACTTACCAGTATTTTTAAACATTGTGCATGATCCAAAATGCAACAGTGATGCAAAGCCGTGCGGCCATGTTGACCCGCTTGATTTGAATCAAAAGAATTTTTAAATCTTGAAATAATTTTGAGGGCTGTTGGATTATTTAATTCAACAGCCAAGTGTAAGGGTGATTGCAATTTTTCATTAATTAATTTTGCACTGGCTCCACTACAAAAAAAACAATTTGTATTAAAATAAAATTTTAATTATAATTAATTTAATTAAACCTCAGTAATAAATATTCAAGGGCTTCCAATGAATCATGACTAATAGCCAAATGGACAGCACTCTCTCCTTGCTTGTCCTGCAAATTAATATTCCCTTCAAAGGCCACGAGGACTTGTAGGATGTTGACATGATTTCGTGAGGCTGCTTGATGCAGAGCTGCTCTTCCTCGACTAAATTAAATTGCCATTTAATTTTAATTTTAATTGCTGTAATTTTTAAATAATAAATTAAACCTGTCTCGAATATTCAATTTGGTCACATCTTCCGAGACAATTCTTTGAAACTCTTTGGCATTTCCTGTCTCAGCGACCTTCATAAATTAATAAGGTCAATTAAATCAATAAATAATAATTAACCAGACAAAAATAAAACCTTAATTATAATTGTAATTAAATACCCTCAAAATTCTAAAGGGACTCTCCCTCAAAAGACAAACATCAGACCCACCATTTTTCTCAGAATTGACAAATTCCTTACTACTCTCCGGTGTCTCCACTCCACTGTCACAGGTCAATTTTTTGACCAAACTATTGACACATAAATTCATTATTTAAAATTAATTTCTCAATTATAAAGATCCAACTAAAATTCCCCTCCAAAAATAAAGAATGAGCCTACAAATGGGTCGAGTCGAAGTCAAACTGAATTTATTTTCAAGTTGAAAACTGGAACAAAAATTATTGACAAATAAAGAGAGGCATGTCATATCATGGCGTGTAAATTGGAATTATGCAGTCATTTTTATTACACAACATGAATATTCTTTTCCAAATATTTACAGATCAATAATTACAGGTAAAAAAAATAATTATGTCATCAAGCTTCAAGGGTCAGACGAGTAATTTTTTCTGGAATTAAGGCGTTGCCCCCAAAAGATTTATTGTGGACGTCATCATACATCAAAAAGTAGAATAATCATTTTCAAAATGGAGATGACAATGTGACATGATCATCAAGATAAGAAAATTATTCTCCCAAAAAATTTAGCTCTGGAAAAACTCATGACAGATGCAGAAAAAAAAATAAAAATTATCATCATGACAGTGACACCGTCCCAAGGGGGACTTGACGTTGTAAATTATTTGCCAAATGGACTCATTTCATTAAACTTATACTCGCATGCTCCCTGTCCAAACTGGAGCTTGCAAAAAGAATAAATTGCAAAAAAAAATTCGTACATTCTATGCAAAAATTCCCAGAGGTCTTCAAACTAGAAAAAAGGATACAAAAATGTGTTTATGTACATATGTGGAAAAAATAAATGAAAAAAGACAATTAATTAATTTTTTTCTAAAAATTCATCATCCTTTTTTTAATTGGTAGTAATAATCATAACAATAATATTATAATATTGTTACACTTATATAATAATAAGTATCTTTATTTAATTTGGCAGAGAGAATATTTTTTATATATTTTTTTTTCTTCATTTATTTTATTTATTCCAACATGATTTTTTTTATTCTCCGTCTCTCAAATATCATTTTTAACCATTTTTCAGGGATTTTTCATTTATTTATTTTTTTTAAAAACCCATTTAATATTTTTAAACGTAAATAACAACAATAATAATTTATATATTTTTTATTTATATATATATTTTTTGTATATAGAGGTATCAAGTCCTAATGCAACTAATTCTTAAATTCTTTCTCTCTCTTGGTTTTTACTTACTTTACACTGTTTTTATTTTTATTATATAGATAACTGTAGACGCCCTTGGTTTTATATAGCGGCAAAATTTGATTTCGGACCTGTAATTATTTTTGTCAAAAAAACTAAGCCAGTCATTTTATATTCAATCAAGGGTGTACAATTTCCTTTTTTGTAAAAAGAAACTTTTTTTTAATTAAATTATTTTAAACAGTTTATTTAATTGTAATTGTGTAATATTTAACTTTACATTTCTTTTTCTTCTCTCTCTTTTTCTCTCTAACCAATTTGTTGATTGCAATTAGCAGCCTCTAAATATATATACATGTATGTATGTATGTATTAATGAACATATAAATACTTTGTTTTTTGAAATTTGTAAACTTGATTTTTTAGCTCTGTACAGCTCGTCATTTTTTAAAAAAATTTAAGAGTAATTTTAAAAAAGCCAATTTTGAGAATCTTGTGTTAGTTCATTTATTTTTTGAATTATTTTGTATTATCAAGTTGCAGTTTTGACAGAGATTCTTTTTTTTCTTTTACTTTTAGCAATATTTATTTTTACATGGTAAGGGTCCACACCTTGTTTCATTTATCATCACAATTATATTTTTTCTCTTCTAAATTCAACTCTTTCTAAAAATGTAAAGTTTACCACTCAATTGTCAGCTTCTAAAACTTTTTTTTGAGCTACGATCACGCGATTTAAAAAAAAAGATTTGATATTTAATAATAATATATTAATCGTCATATTATCACTAAGATATCATTTTGAGAAAAGGATATATTCACTAAAATTAATTATATTTCAATTATTTCTTATACAAAAAACTGTCGATTATTTTCAGTGAACAAGTTGAACATTGGGAGTTTTAATTTACCTAAACAAAATTAAAAGGAATATTTAAAGTCTACGATAATTAATTTCCAACTAAATAAATTGTTTTTCTCTGACTAAAAATTACTGCTAAAAAGTAAAGACACTGATTCTAAAAAAAGGAACAATTTAGAAACACACAAAAATTTGAGATTCTTTTTTCTGAGACTTGAAAAACTGAATTGAAGACTAGGGAGGGAGAGGGTCGGTGCGTTGGATTTTTTTTATTGATATTTTGATGGTGTGTCATTGTGCTTGATTTTCACTTGTTAAATTTTCTTGAGCGCTGCTCCAGAGAACTTTTTGTTTATTTTTCTTTTATTTAAAAACTAAAATGTTCACACCACGATGACAATTGTTGCGAATGAGTGTTTTTTTCTCTCCCACAAAAAACTGAGCAATGTATTTGAGACCTATACTTCTATATATATATATATATGTATACGTAGACACAATTTTAGCATCTTTTTCTTTTTAATTATAACAAGTTTATATATAGGAATTGTCTTGTATATCGTAGACTATATATATATATATATATATATAGCTTCTTATTACAATTTATGATAGGAAAAACACATGGAATTCAAAGGTAGTCGACTTAGTCACATCACAATTTTTCTAATACTTCTTGCACATAATTTTTTTTGTTGGTTTTTTTTGTTTTGTTCATTATATAATTAATATATATAACTTTTTTTTATAAGTGGAATTGTATCTTGTTGAAAATAACCATGTCATTGTATTTCAAAGTTCGAAGATAAGGTCACATTTAATCATTATGTTTGGGCAAGAGACCATAAACTTTTCCTTTTCTTTTTTCGATCGATCCACCGGACGGGCCGAGTGATGACGATTATGATGACTGTCTCGAAGTGATCGTCTCTCACTGAGAATCTTATGAAATATTGGCAAGAGCGAGACATCGAGACTGATTTCGGAGTAATTTTTGTCCAATCTTTTTGGAACACTGTAACTTCTATACTTGGACAATGTTTGTTTACTCGTACCCCCCAGTGACAATCCTTGATGATGACCTTTGACAAAAAAATAGAATTAATTATTAATTTTGTTATTAATTAAATTAAACTAATTATTTAAAGATTAATTACCTTTGGCGATATCTTCCGATGAACTATGATTAACCCCACCGTACGGATGATACTGAGAATGACCCCGACCACTAAGTCGTACTGAAGACGAATGATGCTCCCCACGATTTGAACAATGATCGATGTGACTCGTTGAGGAGGAAAAGTTTGGGAGGTCACCTACAGAGAAAATAGAGAAAATTTAAATTGGTATTGTTCAAAATAATTAAATTTAATTAAAATAAATAAAATGGATAAATTACAGGAAGAAGAAAAGATGATTTCTTGATCCTCATCATAATCAGTCTTTAAACGAAGGGCACCAGGTTTACCAACGATAGTGGTTGGAGACCTGAGTCTCTTACTTCCTTCCCGGACCCCACTACTAGTAGCCCCACTACTACTAGTACCACTTCCGGTTAAGCCGTAGGTACTCCCTCCACTGATTAAAGGCGGTAAATTGGTAATGAGAGACCCATCCCGATTTTGTTGCCTTCGAATATTTAAGGGAAGGACAGGAGCACTTAATTTTCTCATGTGTCTCGTTTGACTCATGGGGAGTGTACTCTCCTGATGATTGTCTTCACAACTACTTGAACTTGTCATCAATTTATTTTTATTGAGAAAACCATGACTACTACTACTCCCAGCCTCCATCCCACTCCCTCCACAAGCTCCTCCTACTGACCCTTCTATCCCTGTCACGACTACTTCGTGATCCTCGTAGAAAATATTTCGTTCTATGTATCGTCTCTCTTTTTGTAACATTGCCCAAATCTCTTCCTGCGTTGTTGTTGAAAAATTCCCAGCCTTTGGACTCGTCCCCATTATCACTGTCAAATGACTCTCTGATACACTCGATTTCTTTGAACGAGATCCCAATAATGAATCTCCCAATGCAGAATCATCATGTGGTCCACCATCCATATCTACACATTAAATATATTTAAATTAATTATCTCTGATCTTTAATTTATAATCATAAAATTTAATTTAATTTTCTTACTAATGATATCATATTCAGATTTATTGAGACGAGATTGAAGGGGATATTGAATTGGTTGAAAACTGGATTTGGCCCTCAATTGACTATAAATTGATTGACAAAATTAATTACAATATTAAATTATAAATTTTAATTTTAATTATTAAAAACAAACCTGTACAAGTCCATTAGTGTTTCAGTTGGACGGCCGGACGTTGATTCTACATTTGGTCTTATGAGTTGATGATTTGCTGCAGCTTCTTCAGGAATTTTTGGAAGACTTTTCTCTTCGACTGTGATGGGTTCTTCTAGGTAACAAAAAAAATCATTTTAATTAATACTGTCTTTAAACACAAATTTAATTGTAATTTAAAAAACTGTCAAATGTACCCATTTCAGAGGGGGAGGCTGTGGTCACGCTTGTCGCCTGCTCTGGAGGTGGAACTGACTCACTTTTAGCCAAAACAACGCCCAACTCGGGAGCAAATAAAATTGTCTTGGCGCTGTTCAATACTCCAGCTATTAATTAGTAAAAAATTAATTCATGATTAAATCAACTCTTGCATATATTTTTTAAATAAATAATTAAAAATTATTTTAATTTTTTTAACCTGTCACAGCTTCCCATGGTGCAGGGAGCCCACCGGGATATTTTCCAGCTGATCGTTTTCTATAACAAAAACAGACAATTAGTTTAAATCAAATCAACAATCCTTTTAATTTCACAATTCAAAGTTAAATATTTAGTTACAAAAAAACACCATTAAAAATGTTAATATTGTTATCCAATTAAAGTCCTTACTTTTGCGGACTTTCAATGAACACATCTTCTCCTCCATCAGAATTTAATGAGTAAAGAGAACTAACATCCGTATCTACAAACAAATTTTTTTTGTTAATGTTAGTTTTCAAACTCACACATTGTTTTAGTACTAGTGAATATTAATTATAATTAAAATTACAAAAAAACCCATTAATTTTGAAAAAAAACATGAAAATTCCATATTAAATCGTAGAATTTTACCTTCTTTTTTAAGAACTTCAGACTTGGGCAGGGCCAGATTATGCATTGCATCGTGAAGGATTTCTTGAGCATCGTCTCCTAAAACTTTTGCTAAGGCCTGCAAAAAAACAAAATAAAACATTAATGAGACTCCCATTAAATATAAAGTGTTGACTCCGTACTTGACAGAGATTTTTAGTAGAAATTCCATTTCAAAAAAAATCCTAATCTCCTTCCACCCAAAAAACATTTTCTCTTTCTCTCTACAAATGCAGTCTACACCAACAAAGTAATTAAGGTACAATTCCGATTTTATCCCAAGCCATGTCTCCCTATTAGAGACAGAGATAGTCTACAAAATTCACAACATGTCCAATTTCTGACCTCAATTTTCACAAGAAGAAAAAAAAGAAGGAGATAAAATGGAGACTAATCTTGTTTTCTTCCCCAATTCAATTCAATGACTAAACAAAATAGTAAACACCCCCTCCCCTTCCTTTAGTCACAGAGACAGAGAGAGAGAGAGAGAGAGAGAGGAAATCGGCCAATATTGAGAGACATTAGACTCCTCTCTATCTTTTATTTTGTATTGTCTTTGGTGTTTTGTAGAGACTTTGCTTTACAATTTACAAATTAGTCGAGGAGATTGTCCATTGGAGGAGATTGGGCTCCAAACATAATTTGGTCCGCTTCCTCTTTCAAGAGCAAAGACACAAAAAAAATACACACAGAGCCCATACCATATGCAATGCAAATTAATTTCCTTCCTCGTTTCCACTATTGAATTATTTACACTCTTCCCTCCAAAACAACAAGACACAAAAAAAAAACAAAAAGCTTCTTTTCTCTCAAACCCAAATTTTTCCAACTTTCTCCCCATCCCTATTTCTATACACAATTCAAACATACTCAACTTTCTCTTTTCTTTTTTTATCTCTGTTTACATTTTTTTCTCTCGTATTCTACTAAATTCAAATAATTTAGAGCTCAAAATGTTTATTTTAAGTCTAAATTACTCAAAACTCTCTAATTAAACTTTACAGATGAATTAGTTGAAATTAAAAAATTACAAGAAAAAAATAAATTGTCCATAACATTTAAATTAATCATTATCCATCATCAACTTCCCAAAACTTTAATTAAAAGGATTGTGCAACATAATTCCTCGTATAAAAAAACTAAAGACTCCCAAAAAAATGTCATTAAAGAGGGAGGATGAAGAGAAAGAGGGGGGAGGGGGTTGATTGTTTGGGAAATTGATTGAGAGAGAGAGAAAAAAAAGATTCAATTGGCATTATTATTATTGAAGTCATGACGTCATCACCCAATATAATGGCTCCCTATGTTATAATACGAGAGTACAGACAGAGAACAAGTCTACATTTTTTTCTGCATGAGCCTCTTCCAACTCTGAGAAAATTGTCTCTTGTACAACGTCGAGGGGAGGGGAAGGGAAAGAGGGGGGCTGGTAACCAAGAGAGAGAGAGAGAAAATAGAAAATGGTGTTTTCTCCTTTCTCCTTTTAGCGGATCAATTCCGGCTAAACTAAATTGCTTTCCTATCTTTTCTATAAAAGAAGAAGAAGAGCTTTACGGCCTCTCCTTCCGTCTCCATGTCTGTCAGAAAAAAAGGACTGTCCTCCCCAATCTAATAATATAATGTTCTATAATAGTCTTCCCTATAACAATAATGCATTCTTCATTCTTTAAGCTCAAGGCCCTCCCTCCTCCTCCCCACCAAAAATTCCAAGAGTTGAAGGGAAAAAAGCAAAACTCTAATACCTTTCAATTTGCAGCACTTTATTATATCACTCTAAAGGTCAAGGGTCTCCCTACTTTCTCTTTCTCTAGTAGAACAAGAGGAGGAGGAGGCAAGTGAATTTAGTCATCATTTTCTTAAACTTTCTCTTTCGAAAAGATTAGAAATTGGTTGATTGCTCAAAGACAATGTTTTTTTTCAAGATTCGGTCAACTAAGACGAAGAAGAAGAGAAAGTTGTGACGTGTGACATGATCCAAAAACTGACCTTATGTGGCATGTCCCCCTTTTGTTTTTTCCTCTCAACTTATTCTCAACTCAAATTTGAAGAGACAGGAAAAAAAATTAATAATAAAAAAAATCACCCGAGGGAAATTGAGGAAATCTTAACCTATCTATCGTCCATCCTCAAAAAAAAGAGAGATGCAACTTTAAAAAAAATATAGATTTATATAGAAAAAAAGAGGAGAGGCGGAGAGCGGATGTATAACAAAAAAAATATTTTCCATTTTGTACTCAAAAAACTCTCAACAACCCAAACCCAAGAAAAACGTCAAACGTTGAGTTTGTCAACTTTCCATCTCCCTTTTGAACTTAATAGTAAAAAAAGACTCTCAACTCTGTATTTAGGAAATTTGAGGACGTAATAGAAGAGATAAAAAAAATATACAACAATTTCCTTCTATCAGTCTCTCTCTCCCCTTATTTGTTTTCTATAATGTACAAATAGACTCATAACGTCATAGGTAAAGTACAAAAAAAAAGTTGACTGACTGGAGACGAGAGGATAATAAAATTGTCAATAAATGCCAACAAAATTTTTTCTAGCCTTAACCATCACATCACACACACTTGGGCACGCTAGACTGGTAACCCCCTCCTATTCCTCCTTACTTACACACTTTTTAGTAATAAAAGCCTCGTCTACAAAATTTTATATTATGTTTGTGCAAATATGTGTGAGAGTAAATAACTTGTTCGAGATTTTCCACTTTCTCTCTCTCTCTCTCACTCTATATTCAAAAGGGGGGCCTTGTTGAGAGTTTTCTTTTTTGAAACCTGAGATTTTATTTTAGTTTTTTTTTCTCTCTTGTGTGTGTACTTGCTGGAGAAGAAACGTCTCTCTCTCTCTCTCGCTGTGTGGAGATAAGACACATGGAGGTACATAAGAGGAGTTGGGGTGAAAAAAAGCTTACCTAACTATAAATAGAGAGACTGGGAGCTTTAACATTACTTCCTGTGCTTTGCTCCCTATAGCTAATTTCTATGAGCTTTAGTGCAAAAATACACAGCTTAATTTTCTAATGCTTCTCAATGCATTAAAAGTCCTTACTACACTCCTTGCATTGCCAAGTGTATGAAAGCTTTCTCTTACTTTCTCTACAGGGTTAGCCATAAATTTTCTATGTAGAATCTTCATTTATTAAAATAGAGAAAGTTTTTGTAGTCCTTTCAATTTTATATTCATTTCAGATTTGTATTTTAATGCCTCTAATTTTATTGACCTAGGTCAAATAATTTTAATACAGTTAAAGAATTTTGATTTTAGAAAAAATGAAAATTTAAATTGATTTTTGAAAGAAATAAAATAGTATTGGCTGTAGAATTGAAAAAAGAGGGAAGATATTTATGGATGACCCTGTGGACGAGCATTAAATGGTTGTAATCTTCTTTTTTTGGGAGAAAATTTTATAGTTTCAAGTCAATTTAATTTGAAATTTCTACTCCATTTCACTCCCAAGGACTTGCAAATCAAGGGGACATAATGACTAGAAAATGAACATGGAGACTCCTCCCCTTGTTTGAATTTATAGAGGACTAAAAATCAAATTGAAAATTGGATCTTTTCCTCTCTCATCTTGTTAATTCCACTAATATTCAACCATCATTAAATTTTACTCTATTAATACTAACATTTACACAAGAGTGAATTAAATTTAAACCAAAAAATTAAATTTTGTGTACTTACTTGAATCTCACTATCAATTTCTCGAATTTGTTTTCGATACTTCTGGTTGATTTGTTTGGCAGACTTTTATTTTTGTCATCATCACAGCCCCAAATGAATTTTTAAAAATTAAAAAAAACAGCAAAGACAAATTAAACAAGTTGTCATTTTTTGACATTTCTTTTTATAATTAATTTACACACAAAAAAAATATTACAATAATTAACTTTTTAAAAATAAAAAGCTCACCTTGAGTTCAGTTTCATAAAGGGATGTGGCCGAGGTTCGGCGGGTGGCAAAGGGCGGTTTGATTGTCGTACGTAGTCTCTTCTCAATCGTTCCATTTGGATTCCTTTTCAGCTCGATCAACTACAATACAATAATTTATTTTCAAAAAAAATATCAAAAAAATGTCACAACCTTCACTAAATTAACCTTAAAAGTATTTAAATAAAATTACACAAACAAAATTAACTGAAAATCCTAACATCAAACAATTTTTCCTATTAAATAAAATAAATTCAAAGGAATTTTACACTAAAGGATTCATTTGTAGGGGGAGGGGGGGGGGTCTCAAAAAAAAGGAAAGGGAGTGGGGACAAAAAAAATGTTTTTGGAAATTATTAATAGAAACAAATGAAAAACAGCAGGAATGTGATGCTTTCACGTGTCAGCACTTGAAATTAAAACTTAAAATGAAAATAAACGGTTTTAATTAATATTCCAGATCCTGCAGAGACACAGAGAGGAGGAGATTCTCATTCGGTCCTTGTTCCAGTAATTAAGTGAGGGGAGGAGAAAGAGGAGGAGGGAGGACAACATAGAAGGAAACATGTTTTGTTATTTACAATCTTTTTCTCTCCATCTTGAACAATTAAATACCCAAAACAGTACAATCTCCCAATAAATAAATTTGAGAGATAAAAAAAACAAAAATAAGAAAATTAGTTTTAAAAAATAAATTAATTACCTTGGGAAGGAACACAAGACAGAGAGTGGCTGTGGTACAGAAAATAATGAAAATGGAGATGATGACAAAACTAGCATCTTGTTTGTCAGAGAGGACGTGAGACAGAGGTGCTCCAATTAAGCACATCATCACTGAATTATACACACTCATCCCAATATACTTTGAGTCATTCAGTGCTGGGATACTCACATGCCGTGTCTCCCAGGCCAAAAAACAACCAAATATCTGCAAATAAAAAAAATACACATTTTTAAATTCCAATATTCCCTTTTACTCCAATTCACAACCACAAATAAAACTCATCTACTTAATTCACCAATGTAATACACTCGTAAATATGTATAAAAAATAGACACACAAAAGAAAGTTGGAATTTCAAATTAGGCTTTAATATTTTCTATCTCTACACATTTGAGTTTATCCGGAGAAACGTCTTAGAGAAAGTAAGAAATATTAAAGTTTGCAAAAAATTGTCATTTTCAGACCCAATATGAAAAAATATCGTCTAAAGAAAAGAGTTAAATTTTTTTTGATATTGGTCTGCTCCATTTCTCTCTTTTTTTGTTAAAGAATAGAAAAAATATATGTACTACAGATACAATACAGAGATAGAGAACAAGTGTGGAACTTACTCTTATTTGTGTGTATGGGACATAAAAAGTTTTTCATTTTCCACAAATTCAACCATAAGTATAATATGTACATGAGAAGAAATCTTGCCTTTTTTACAAAAAAATGGAACTATTTTTTCTGGAAATTGAAATGTAGCTAAAAGTAAACC
>JAQIVZ010002637.1:0-19267 GCA_034700945.1 Arrhopalites spinosus | reverse complement strand
TTTGGTCTCAAGACGATTTAAAATATTGATTGTGAGTGGAATCCAAAAATTGTGGCAAAAATGGGAAGATATAAATTGGGCCACGGGCATGTCCAAGGATATCGCGGCACGGCTCACAGCCAAGAATTTGACTATGCAAGACCCAGAAATAATCATGAGCCTTCTTGTACTTTTTCATTGTTGTGGGGGAACCATTGTTTTATTCTTGTGCCAATATTTGTGGTCCTTTCGCCCCGCCATCTGTCGCTGTTTCAAAAAGATGGGATTATTTTGGTTTCAGTGTCTTTGGTCCTTGATTTTGTCGTTGAGGATGGAATGTATGAAATTAATTAATTCATGTCAAAAATAGTTTCTCAACCACTGTATTATATAACTGTAATAATTAAAGTTATTTAAATAGTAAATCTGTACACATCATTTTGGCATGAAGTTTGATAATTATAAATTAAATTATTGTCTTCCTCTTCCTGGGTCACAAAACCATGCTCATTTTTACGCGCCTCATTTACAAAAAATCGTGCTAAATACTGCGACACTTTAATGGCGTCACTGGAATGTAAAATATTTTCGTCGACATCCCAAACAAAAGGATTTTCTTCAGGAAGGTAGGCCAACACGTAAAATGGGTAATCCTTGGCTTCAGCTGACGACACAAAATTTGTTTGTGAAAAATCATCCCAATTTGTCGTCAATGGTGTGAATTCTTGTTGAAATTCAAATTTCCCAAAATTTTCTTCGGTTATGCAAAACATGTGGTCATGCGCCGTCACTTTTTTTCGTTCCAAAATTGACCGAATTTCTTCCCCAGCTTGACCGTACAGTCGGCTTGTTTTGGCTTCTTTAGTAAAATTGACACTAAATGATTTGTTCAGGCATTGGCAACGAGTTCTACGGGATTTAGTGGAGCCCCCTGCTGTATACAAAATGAACTGAAGACCCAGGCACTCTCCCCATAGAGGAAAATAAATTCCACGGTCGTTTTCAGCGACTGCGAGATCATACAGAAATTTTCCCGCCCGCGCATAGTCCGAATTACCAAGACGAACGAGGCCGCCAGGGAAGACGAGACCGTTGATACTTTGAAACATGCGCCGTAAATATTTTTTACTTTTAGTGGCCAATATGGGAACTACACGAGCGCCACCTAGTTCGAGGAATTGAACCATCGAGTGGTAAATGAAAGTGGAGCGGGGACCATCGTCGTGGCATGTCCAGTCACTGTCGCGGACGTAGCGCGCATGTTCGTGGGCGAGGATTCCAATTATTGGGCGTTGGTTTTCGATTTCTGAATTTAATTTAATTTGTGGAACTAAAATTTTTAATTCAATTAAAAATTGGCTTAGTTGTCAATTTAATTATTTTAAGTTAATTATAAAAAAATAACAATTAAAATAAATTAAATTTATTAAAACCTGAGGAATTTTCTGCCAATAAACTTTGCACATGCCAAATACAAATCGTAATTAGCCAGTTAGTTTTCATTGCAAAAAAAATAATTGTGGAGAAAGTAACGTAGTTAAATTTAACTAAAGTTTTTATTTAAAAAATAGTGAACAAGTTAAAAATGAGTTCATGGAAATTGGAATTAAATCAAATGCAATGTCAGGCGTACTCTAGTTTTTTTGTGATAAAAATAAACCAAAAAATAAAGACAATTTATATAAAAATTGTGACCTAAACTAGGTCACTGAGGTCAATTAATATCACCAAACTGATTGCCATGGAGGGCCCTTCAAAGGGCAATTTCAAACTTGCGCAAACTCGTTTGAATTTGAAAGGGTCCTTAAAATGTCGTAGCGGGTTGGGAGATGCGTCTCTTTCATAATTTTATTTTGAATTTCTGTTTCTGACTCATCTTCGCACCATTTCTGTTAAAATTGTGGGAATTTTGAATTATTTAAAATTAAAAAAATTTAATTTAATTTAAATTACTTACATTTGTATAACTAATAAAAAATAATTGATTATTAGTCAATTCTTCAAGTCCCAAAAGTCTTTTTTCTGGTTTGCCTCCATTTGAATTTTGGAGCCAATTTTGATAAGCCATGTACGCCACTTTTAGGCCCATGTCACTGGCAATGTTTTCTCGTTTTGTTAAGTTGCCATTGAGTTGGAATTCATTTTGATGAATGGGCATTTGATTGACTTGATTAATTATTAAATTAATGCGACGGTCAAGTTCGTTTCTTGAGCGGGTAGTCCACCAATTAACTAATTGGCCATTACCATCAAATTTAACTCCATTGTCGTCGTACCCATGACCGATTTCGTGGCCAATGACGAAGCCCACGTTGGCGTAGTGGAACAGCCTAGAAATATTTAATTTTAATTAAAAGTTTTGTGGGAAACATTCGGCAATGTTTCCCGTTCCCTCAACATTGGAAACATTGCCCAATCTTTCCATTTTTTTAAAATTTGGTACTTACGTTAGTCCATCTTCTGTAAAATCTTCTGGCGTCAAGAAGGTCGTTGGAAGGACTAAAAAAAGTTATAAAACTTGTGATGAGTTTGGGCGGGAATCGCTGATTTTTGCGGGTATGGCTGGGCAGGTTTTAGAGATACTCTTTTTTTTTGATAAAATTATTTTTATCTAATTTTGCTAATTAATTAAAATTTTAAAATTATTTTTAAATATTTAAATTTGTACTCAGAGAATTGATGGAAAAATCATGATAGGCAGCATTGTCATACGGACTAACTGACAGACTGGACCACCTACAGGACAATTATTTTAATCACAATTAAAGTGACTCAATTTAATGAATTTATAAATGACTTACGCGTCTGGTTCGGGAACTTTTCGTAATCTTTTGAAATTTCTTAAACCCACAAATTTTGACACTGTCAAAAGACTCTTGAAAAAATTTCCAGGGAGAAATTCAAGCTGTGAAAAATTAATTAATTTGACAATTTAACAGCTGTTTTAATTACAATTAATTATTTTTTAAATTAATATTAATTTAATACCCCCTCGTATTCTTGATCAACTCTGGTTGAATTAAAAAGCCAATCAGGATAAACAATAAATGATTTCATGGCATCTAATTTTTTTTGAGCGCCCTCTTTTGTCTTTGGATCCATCCAAGAATTTCTATCAAAATTTTGGGCAACTGCTGCTCGTACATTTTCCATTATTATGCTTGCCTGTGAAATGAAAAACAATCTAAATTGACAATTTGTAGATGGAGCCAGTGGACACTTAAGGGACATTAAAAGTTGTGTAATATTTAATTGATATTTAATTAAACCTCGTGCTTGACATCCCAATTAAAATTATTGCTGACATGTTCGGTTGAGATGGCCATTCCAAAATATTCTTTGCTTAAAAAAATACAGTACTCCTCCCTATTTAAAATTGGCATAAATTTTTGGTGACACCTAAATAATTGGCGGGGCATCTAAATAATTAGTGCGTCCTCTAATTAATTAGTACGTCCTCTAATTGGTTATTGCGTCCTCTAACTAGTTACTCGAGCATCTAATTGACGTATTTAAATCATTATCTAAATTGCCAAATAAAATTGTAGATTTTACCGATTGTAAGCATTTGTTGTAAATAAATAATTTAATGGATATTTTCATAAGGACTAAGAAACAATCAACACTTCATGGGATTTCTGACCATCAATCCACAATAAATTAAAATTTCCAAGTTAGAATGTATGACGTCTAATGCTTGATCCAAATTATTAAATTCCGTCTCCTTTACCCAATTACGACCCACTTCCCTCAGTCATTTGGACTGACCTTGTGTCACATTTAAGTCATTATGCTTATCCTCAATGAGGATTCCTCACTGAAATCAACTTGGTCAACTACTTTATACTTATTCATCTAAAATTAAACAAATCTGGCAAATTACCTTTGAAAAGAGGTCAGAAGAGCACTTGCCGCGATTCAAAGTAATAAATTAGAAAACTAGTCCAACAAATTGTGAACCTTCCCTTTGAAAAAATTGTACAAGGAGTTTAAATATTAAAATTCAAACCCGAAAATTATTGAAATGTCTGCCTAATTATTTAGGGGTAAATATTATTGGTACCCTTAGGTTTAATAATTTTGCCCTTAAGAATTAATATTTTTCACCCTTAATGATTTCACCCTTAATGTTTATACTTTCCCCCTTAAATTTAATTTTCGAAAAAGAAATTATTTTCATCCTTAATTTGTTTTAATTTTACCCATAATTTTTTTAATTTTACCCATAATGATTAAACCCTTATTGTGAATTTATTGCACCCATAAAATTTAATATTTGACCCTTACAAAATATTCTTTTAACCCTTAATGATTTTAAACCAAAAAAAATTATTATTTAAATATAATTAAATATAAATATTATTTAGAGGCCCCGAATAATCTTTTAGAGGACGCCCTAATTAATTAGAAAACGCCCTAATCATTTAGAGGATGCACTAGTCAATTAGAGGACGCGCTAATTATTTAGATGCCCCGCCAATTATTCAGCTGCTTTTTCTCAACATTTAGGTGTCAATTTTATTTAATTAGAGGACTTGTCCCATTCAATTAGAGGATCCCAAAAATTACACCCCAGAAAATTTAACCCCCTTTTAATTTTTTTAACATTTTTTTTGGTATAAGAAACTTACCATGTACTCTCTTCAGTGTGACCCAATTTGACCCGGTCATATTGGAACTGAATATCGGAGAACCCCGTCGTGAGTGACGTGTCTTGCGCGTACACGGACATAAAATGAAATAAAATATAATTTGCGACAATTCTGAGCTCCGTCGATTTTAAAAGAAGCACCAATTTTTTTAAATAATTTGGCTCCCCCACCACAATCGGCTCATCTTCATGTAAAATCAGTCCCGTTGACTTGAAAATGGCGGCAAGGAAATCTTTCAATGGAAGCTATTTAGAAATTAAATTAACGTGACCTTTAACATACGGTCACAAATATTTTGGAATGAATTCGAATGATAATATTCCTACCAGGTCATTGGGGTCATTGAGTTGATTCAAAGTAGTCAAATAATATTTAGAATGATCCGTACGTTGTTCCGGTTGAGATGAAATTGCCGCCAATTTTTGTTCAAATTGAATAATCTCCAATGCTTGACCTCCAATGTCATCTCTTTTCATAATTTTTCGGTTAGTTAATTCTACAAATTTTGTTGCCAGTTGGACAAAGTAATTGACAAAGGCTGCAATTCGTTCCGGAAATTTTTGGGGATTTAAAAGAACCGCATATGGTAAAAGTAATCCGGGTTGGTCGAGCTAGTAAAATATTGATAAAATTATTTATTTGCCAATTAAATGAATTAATTAATTATTACTGTAATTATATTTCTGCTCGTATTTTTCATGTCCAACTCCACATCGACGGCTATCAAAGGCGTCACGAGAATTTTATGGAGGTCAGCGAGTGTGCGCACTAAATTAAATTTGGATGGCCTCCAAGGAGATTTCCTAATGTACGGCCATCCTCCATATTTATTTACCCAGAGGTTCAACGAATCTACTCCAACCAATTGGAGAGATTCTATTGAGACGCCATATTCAAAAAAAAATTGTTACTGATCTTCATGTTACTTTCACTAAATTATTTTTTAAAATTACGTTGGTCTGTACAGTCAGCATAGAAATCCTTGGCTTGATTGAGAGACTTCAAATCCGTGGGATTTTTTGGAGTGATCAAAATGGCTAACAAATATTAATTCCAGTAATAATTAATTTAATTGCATTAATTAATTAAAATTTACTTTGAGTCTCCTCATCCTCGTAATATTTCCGGGTAGGTTGACCCAATTGACGTTGACACACAAAAGAATAAAAATCGGTACAGGGGTCAATTGAAAAGTTGATTGATTTGATAAACTCCAGTGCTAGAAAAATTAATTTTTTATTGAATTCCACTTAACTCTGTAATTACATTAATTAATTAATAATTAATTAAAATTAAACTTAACGTACCCATATCAAGACAGTCCGTAGTATAACAAATATTTTCATTAAATGAACGACGATTTGTAGAATTAAATGGGGACAATTCCTCAATTTCTTTGATGGTTTCTAAATCTTGCGCATCAAAACTGGGTTGGCGGGAAAATAGTAAATTGAGTGAGCTCAATATAAGCATAGTTAAAAAACTTGCCATGTCTATTATACAACTACAAGTGACCAAGTGACGTCACAGTCTTTAATTTAAAAGGAAGATTGACACTTTTTTCAATTTGAGTGTCGTTCAAATATAAATTAATTACGAAAAAGTTAAATTAATAATTTAATTTAATTAATTAAGAAATAATTAGTAAATTATACCTCTCCGTACTTTGCAGTGTAGTCAGAGTGACTCTGTCTGTTGTGAGGAAGGGAAAAGCCATTCAACTTTTATATTTAAATTTTAAAATTAAAATTATGACGGTCATTCTAATAATGTGGCTCATCAATCTCAAGTTGGGAGTTAATCAAGAATCATGGAAAATGGCACGAATGACGCATCATTTCTCAGAAAACTTAACTTTGATGACTCTTAACTTTAATTAACGTTTGACGCAGTTAAAGAATACTACTTTATAAAATACAAACAGAAATAGACGTCATGTACATGAAGACGATCAAAAAAAATTATGAATGGTTTGAATTTTTTTTTTAAATTGAATCAAAAAATATTTAAATGACATGAAAATAAATTGAGATGAATTAAACTAATCACGGGAAAAATGTTTTAACTAAATAAATAAAAATAATTTTATTTAATTAATTTACACATTTAAATCATCATTTTGTCTTTCTTTGACAAGAGAGAGAGAGAGGTTTGTGTAATTTGAAAATTAATGACAATTGACAAATAAAAGGTCAATGGGGGTCGGGGGTAAAATTTATACAATTTTAATTTTATAAATTATAATGATAATTTTATAATGACAATCAGTAAAATTAAAAATCTAGTCTAATTTTTTATATAATTATTTTAATTAAAATAATTATATAATTTACATGTATCTAATCATATAAGAAGAAGAGGAAGGTGGGCTTCCTATTTTGAAGTCGAGGGGTAAAACATCACTCTCGGATGTTCGTGAAGTCCGGGAAGTTCGTCTTGGGTCATCTTTTTGACCTTCTGTCTTACTTGACTTTTTACGTCTTCCTCCTTGTATGTCCATTGTCTTGCTTTCTTCTTTCACTTTTTCAATTTTTTCATTCCCAGATGGACATGGGCCAGCTAAAATTTCGTCTTGTGGTTGATTTACTAATTGACTTGACCCTGCTTCCATTTCTTGTTCCGGGATTTGAATCTCATTGGACATTTTGGAATTTTAAATAATTTGAAAATTTGAATTTTTTTCTTGTTAAATTCCTAAACAAGTTTTAAATTGGAAAACTGTGACTTTAGTAAAAAAAAAATGATCCAGAAGATTTGTTTTCTATTTTATACTGAAGAGGGACAATAAAAGACTGGCTAATAATTTTGTCAAATTTATATGGACTAGTCAAGATAGATTTAATTGTACAAAAAAAAATTTTAACTACGACGCTATTTATAATTATTTTAATCCTCTTTAAAGATAAAATACAGTCTATTTCTGTGTCTGTCCAAAGATTAAATAAATATTTATCTTGCAGATTTAAATTGTTGAGCCTCATAAATTATTTTTTTTAAGTACAATCATTTTTAATTATGATTATGTTATTTGTATTTTATCTCTTCCTGAATCTTCTTTTAACAGACTTTGTAATTTTGCAATCTTTGTTTTTTTAAATTAACAGTCAAAGATTTTGGATTGAGGAAGGATTGGGACAAGTGCAAGACATTTTTGATCTTCTTATAATTGCACATTCTATTCTCATTTTTTTTGACAAGATCAAGTCATTCTCATCACATTTAACTTGTTTTTTTTGAGCATTTAAACTATTGGATAATTAATTGTGAATTAAAATGACATTTAATTATTTTTAAAAATCATGTACGACAATTTATCAACTTCCCGCCTCTTTTTCTAATGACGGGGACGCCACTGCCACGGCGGGGCCGGTGGAGTCCAACTGAAAATAATGAGCAAATTAATTTATGAATTGTAAAATAATTAATTTAATTAAACTTACAATTTGAAAATCTGCACTTGAAAAATAATAAGGAAGTACAAAATGTCTGAAGGGGATTAAAATAATTAAAATAAAAGGAAAAGCCAAAGCAGCTGGTGTGTACTTAATCCCCAATAGGAGAGCTAGCCAAAATATTTGAATTGTTGTAAAAATGTGCAATTTTATCGTTGGAACCTGCCAATTAAAATTTTTTGCATTATTTTTTAATGTCAATTAAAATTATATAAATTAAATTTATGTCTTACTCCATTGAGATAAGAAACTTTTGGGAATGTTTGGGGGAGTTGAAAGAATAAAGAAATTCGTTCAAAAAATTGATTTCCCGCCATTGAAGCCACGCCCATGAAGAAAAATATGCCAAAAATTACAGCCACTGGAATTATTCTCAATACTTTCGTCATAGCCACGGCTGCTCCAGTCAGCAAGGAAATGGCGATATTTGTCAGTCTTTGTTCTGAAAAATAATTTACAATTTTTTAAATTATGCAAAACAATTTTATTATTTATTGTTAAAAATTTGAAAAACCTTTCACCCCCACAATACAAGCTTTCCCACCCAAATCAGACCAGACAGTGAGGGCACTACAGTGGGCCAAACACCGAACAAGGGCTACGGAGACCCAGGGAAGTCCAAAGAAACAAATTCCCGAATTTATGAGCGACACCAACAACACGTCAAGATGGAGGCCATTCCCTTTGAGCAATTTATTTTCTTTTTTTGAAATTATGAGCCTGAAATATATTTAAAAAATTGGCATTTCACAGATGACACTCTTTTTAATTAAAAATTTTATAAAAAAAAGTATACTCGGAAATGGAGACTTCCTTGAAGACCAAAACAAACAAAAGAAAGGCGGGAATAATAGCGGCAATGGCGGGGATCCATGAATTCACATTGGCGGGATTTACAAACCAAATTCGGGACATGGTGGGGACAAATCCTTCGGGGGCACTTAATTTTTTTGTGTTTATTTCTGTCACCAAATAATCCAGTAAAACCATGCAAACAATGGCCACTGGGGGAGCAAAATTGGCTACACAATCTCGAATCTGCAAAAAAATTTGCAATTAATTTTGGCAATTTTGCAATATAGGCATTTTTTAGTTTGAATTATTTTTTTGGCAAACATTTTTAGTAAGAAATGGCGAACTGCGAAAATTCCTGAGAGTCCAAGCAATTGTAAAAGTTCCAAACATTAAAATTGTGCCAAAAAGGGCCGTATTTGGTTGACTTGACTCAGGTAATCCAGAATTAATTTGGCATTCTTTGCTAAAACAAAACAATAATTATTAATTAATTTTAATTATTATTTATTTATAATAATTAATTATTAGCTAAGAATTATTAAGCAAATTAATTTACCTCGAATCATTGTTAGTAATTTCGCAAAAACCGTAAGTACGTTGAATAGGATGGATTTTGTATATCTAAAATAAATTGAATAAAATATTAATTAAATTAAATTTAAATTTAAATAAATTTCTTACATTAAAAAGACTTTGCAAACTTTCTGCAATAAAAAGGAGAGAAATTAAAGCTGCAAAAATTTCTTGAGTAAATCTTGTAATAAATTTAATGAGTCGACTCCCTTCAAACCCACTAAAAATTATTGCAATCCCCAACAACCACAGGCCAATCCATGTGCGAATTGCCAAAAATGGAATTTCTTGAGTTTTGCAAAACTGCAAATAAAAAATATTTTAAATTTTACTTGTCGCTAAATTCTTTGCAAAAAGTTGTACAATTTAATTTGTCATTAAAAATATTACTAAAAATAAGCTCGCATCGAATAAAAGTAAAGGGCCGGTGGTGCCCACAATTAAAATTGGTTGTCCCGCCAAAAAAGAGTACACAAGACCACCAATCCCGGACGCGAGAAGAGTTTCGGAGATTCCTATTTGACTTTCTGTTTTCGTGCCTAATTACAATAATTTAAGTTTAAATTTAAATTAAATTAATTTATAATTAAAAACAAATTAATTTAATTTTTAGTTACCCATCAACCCACCAAAGGCGATACAACCCGAGATTTGGGCAAAAGTATTAAAAATAATGGCCGCCAAACATTGAATATTAAGGCCATCTACAATGTCAGACAAAAATAATGGATAACGATTTTGAATGTCTTTGATTAGCCCGCCAAACCAGTGCCATTTTGGGGGATTTGAAAATGGGGGAGGAGGAGTCTCATTTTGATCAGTGACCATGAAATCAATTTGCTCCGCCTTCTCCTTATTTGTTTCAATTGACAGAGGAGACGTCAACGTTGACCTGGAAGAATTTTCATGGGGAATAGAGACCTCATTTGACCTCTTGACATTCCCGGATTCTAATGACTGGAGGGGGTTGGCCAAGTTTGTACAAAAAATTAAATGTCACCAGTCACAAATATTTTAATTAAAATGTTAATTTAATTAAATTGCAATCAACTCAAAACTTACGTCATGTTGACAAATGAGACTGTGATTTCTTTTGAGATTTTGCCCAATTTGTCGTGATGGCGGTAAAGTATTTCTTCTTTGAAATGTAGCCAAGATCATGGTGGGAAAATTTGAAAAATCATGAATTGACTTGTATGGAGAGAGACTCTGCTCTCTCGGAGAGTCAAACGTGTAGAAATTGAAAAGCGTGTGATTGCCTAATTAGAGGACAAGTCATGATTTAAATGCTGCCTTGTAAATAATTATTTAATTAATACCACGTGTCCATTCTCTGATTCGTCACCCCCTCCACATTTTATTTTTAGCTCATGGACATTCAACTAATTTTATATAATTAAAATAATACAGTTAAAATTTAATATCATGGGGATCATTAACTTGCCTTAGAATCATAAATGACACAAAATATATTTAAAATAAATTCCCTTTCATTAACTGTGTCGACACAGCAGGAACAATTAAATTAATGTTAAGGAGGGCCACTTAAAATTAATTATTAATCTCCTTTTTTAAAAATATTCTAGCTAAAAAAACATAAACAATCTTTTTGAAATATTTTCCCTCTCTCTCTCTCTTATCAAATGGCGCAGGCGCTGTGTATTCCAGCTTTAGTTAATTTGTAATATCAAAATAAATATTTTGGAATTACAATTAAATACTTTGAGCACATGCACACAATCTGTTCAAAAAAAACATGGAAAAGGTGAATCACCTAATCACCTTCAATTAATTTCCCCTCTGTAGTAAAACAATGGAGAATTAATTATGAATTAAGATGAATAAAAAAAGGGCAAGTTATTTTTTTTATCCAGATTCCAGAAACATAATTAAATTATGTCATCAATGACATAATTATGATCATAATTAATTAAATACAAAATCGAGAATGACATGTATCTCATTTAAATTAATTAAGCCCATTGAGTATTGACCACAATTAATTTAATCATAAATGGAACTACAATCAGCATGGGAGAAATATTGCAATTAATTTTCTCACATCTGTCATGTAATAAAAACAATTAATTTAATTATACTCACATTTAATTAAATACAAGACAAAATAAGCCTATATAAAGCCCCATCAAATTGTCACAATCTTGATCCTCCACTATCCACATTTTTCAAAAATGGCGCAATTTTTCTTGACTACTTTGGTCCTCCTCTCCCTTCACTGTCTTGCTAGTGCCAATGTTGATCCAGAGGTAAAATTCAAAATTAAATTTAATAATTTTAAAAAATTAATAATTAATTTTAAAAATTAGAGCCGAGAATTAGTTGGCTACGAAGCCCTCGAAATGTTGGCCTCTAGTCAATTTGTACGAACAGTAGGAAATGCATGGCATTCAAAAATCCCGCGTGTCGAAGACTCCATTGTGAATCTCTACACCACCGAATTGGCAGCCAAGGAGGGATGTCGTTGGACTTCAGCTGAACGTCAAAGCTGGACTCGAAAATTAAGAAAAATTAAAAATTCTGTTGAGAAAGCTGTCAACACTTCAGAGGATACTCTTGGACTAGGCAAATTATTTAAAAAAAGTATTACCCGCCATGGCCCCGTCACCAACTCCATTCTCACCAATTTGGACACAGTCACCTCCTCAGTCTACAGGAGTGGGTGGATGGACCTTGTTGTGGTTAAATTTGGCGGGTATTTGAGGGAGAAAATGGTCAAAAAACAATTTCAACATCCATCTTGTACTTGGACTGGTGTTGAGAGGAAGGAAGCGGGTACGAATTAATTTTAAATTAATTAATTAAATTGACATTTTATTTTTAATTGAAATTTTTTTAAATTAGGCCGTCAAATAAATGAAATTGTGGAGAAATTTGTGGGACAAATGAACACCGAAATATTTGACATTTTTAATGTCCTTCCTCAACAACATTTCAAAGAAGTGGACAAATTTGACAATCCATGGAACACAGATTTATTTATGACACTTTTTGAACCTTTTTATGATGACAGTGAAAATGAAAAACTTTAAATTTTTAATTAATTATTCACAATTTAATTATTTACAAAATTATTTTATTCGGCTGTTTTTATTTTAATAAAAAAATTTTTTGACTTGTGCGCTCTTGTTGTTGGAAAACATTATTTTTCATGAAATATTAATAATAATTTATTTAGTATTTTTGAAAAAACTATTATAAATATTTTTGTCAAATTAATTTAATTTTTATTGTTTAATTTAAAATTAATATTTAATTAATTAAATAAATTATAAGATATCAAAATTAAATAGTTGAAGTAATCGTCTCACCATCACTATGTAAATGAGAACTGGTTGAAATGGACAGAACTCGATTAGTCCCCCCAGTTGACCTTGACCGCCCAAGTATTCCGCGCCGATTAATTTTAAATATTTTACAAAATGTCGTTCGAAATTTTTCACGAGTCAGCAAATAAACAAAAAAATTGAAAGTGCTACTAATGTAAGTATTCATCCCAAGAAATCTTCTGATTGGTTTAAAACACTCAACATAAAATTGACCGCCATTTTGACCTCTGTCGAAAATGGCGGTCACAATCCCGCCAATTCCCGCGGGAAACTCTGTGACAAGAAAAACAAGGAGGACGACAAGCAACATTTTAGTTATTTTGTCAAATTCTGAGTCCCCATCTTTATTCTTAAAGTTTCTCCCAGGCGCCTGGCTAGATTTATTGCCAGTCTCGCCATGGTTGTGGGCGTGGCTAGAGGAGGAACTTGTCACTGTACTTGTGATTTTTGACTTGGTCAATTTTTCTCTCGTTCTCTTGGCCGACATGAGTGACTGAATGAGACCGGCGCTGACAAGAATGAGAACACAGGATAGGATTAATTCTTCAAAAAGTCTAAAAAAAAAAGAAAAAAAAATTCCCGCCATACCATTCAAATATGTGTAAAATTTAAATTTCAAACCCATGAATCCAAAAATGGAGGACAAGCCCCCATTCACTTCGTTTTCAATAATACTCATCCAATAAAGTCCCCTCCTTTTTTACAATTGAAGATCCCGCCAGTCGAATGACGCACGTGAGTAATGTTGAGAGTATAAACGTCGCGATAATAATGCCCCGCGACATTTTGGTGGTACACCAAGCTCGACATTTTAGCGAGTAGAGGATCATTATGTAACGCCAGATGGCCATTGTCACAGTGAGATAGACGGACCACAAATGAGTTAACTCGAGATTAGAGACATAAAACGACAATGTATCGAATAAAACAACAATCGAATAAAACAACAATGTATGATCTTTTTATTCAAAGTCAGAGAGAACGAGGATGGGAATCTGGGCAAGAAATTCGGGAGGTGAGCCAAGATGTCTACAATGAGATTCTGGTAACCAGATTTCCAAAATTGAGATTTGGGCACGTCAAACAAGATGCGGGCATCAGAATTTTTATAGACGTCTTTGCGGCCTCTCAGAAATAGAGGAATAATATTTTACAAATTTTTGACTTGTATATTATGTATACAACCATTTCATTGATTATTTTTTGTGATATTTGTGTTTAAACGTTTATTAAATTGAAGTTGTAACGTTGATTGAATTTAATTGCAACTAAAAATTAATTTAGATGCATTAACTAACAATATTGTAAGTTAGTTAATAATTTAATTAATTGCCTAGTACTTACGGTCATTGTAAAATGTTAGACAAAAAGTATATTTAAAAACTTGGGTTGTTTGAAACTTTGTCGACAATTTAAGCCCACGCAACGCTTGGTGACGACGAAGTGTATTTCTTTTACCGAGCCCGTCAATTAATAAATAATAATAATAATTTATCTATTAAAATACCGAACCAAATGATCTGTAAAATATGAAAAGGACAGTACAGTGGTGCTGGCGCTAATTTTTCAATATGTACGCAATGTAAAGTTCGAAATTTAGTAACATCGCGTCATCGGTACGAAATTTTATTGCCATCGGTAGCTCAATTTGAAACGATCATTTAAACTTTGAAAAAAATACTTTGACAAAAATATTTTGTAAAATACTACAATTAGCTAAATATCACATTTTGTAGTATTTAACCATCACATTTAGTATATTATGATACCAGAATTCATTTTATATCATATAAGTCTATTTTAATTGATTAAAGCCATTTATCATGGTGAAACCAGTTCTGAATTGTTTCAGGTGTTCCAAGATTCCGAGATCATTTGAATTGATTCAAATACCTTAACTGGTTCTGGGTTCACATTGTCAACATTTTCAGTTAATGAAATTGACCTCTCCATCAATCTTTTTTTATAAAACATTTTTGTATTGTCTATAATTCCTGCATCCAAGGGTTGAATTAACGATGTTGTGTAGGCAGGAAGAAATTCAATCTGAATATTTTTCAACTTGCATTGAACTGAATGAGCCGAGAAATTATCCATGGTGAGTGCTATTTTCCGCTTCAATTTCTTGTCTCAGTTTGACAGCCACTCATTAAAAATAGGTATAATCATCCACGATGCTTTATTGTTTTTATAGTCCGCTGGCAAACCTTGTAAAGACTTTGGTAATGATGCAGGAAAATTCCTTGGTCGTTTAGCCTTCCGAATGACAAGTAATTTCAACTTGTCTGACCCCTGCATATTACAGCAGGCTAGTACAGACAGTCGTTCCTTATGAACCTTCTGACCCTTACATTTTTCTCCTTTAAAATGTAAGGTTGTTGTTGGTTATCCATTGTAAAATAATCCAAATTCATCTGACGAAGTAAAAATGGTAAATAAGTTGAAATCGACAGCTCAGTACTTTCTCTTTACTTTCTCTTTATCAAAATGACCAAAAATCGAGGACTAGTTATTTTTTTAATAAAATAACAAATATCTTTATTTAAATTCTTTTAATTAATTTTTACAATTAAATTCTTCAATAAAATTGACAACTTTCTCTCAATTAAAGTGACGTCTTGTCAAGTCAAGTGCTGACGTAATCCCCACTTTCCCCACCTTGCCCTTGAACTGCCCACTTTCTCCTCTGGTTTGAGGAGAAAATGACTAAACTTTCTCTTTAAAATTATTTCATATTTATTTAACAAAAAATGTCGACTAAAGTCATGACGACACAACATAAGTATTTATATGAATATAAATGTGAAATTGTAAAAATAACACTTACCCGCATTTTAGATATTTTCGGGAGTGTATTTCTCACGAAGAATTGGCCATCTTTCCTCTAACCATTTCTTGGCTACGTCGCAGTCAGCTGATGTTTCGTCTTCTTGTTTTTTTCATGACAAGATTATGACGAGACTTAAATTTATGAATCCAACTTCTAGAAATGGTTTTGTCAGAACCATTTGCCTCTCGATACAATTTTGTAGCCTTGACTCGTAATGATGTTCCATCTATGTCAATCTTTTGGTCTCTCGTTGTATTGAACCATTCAAAAAGACTGACATCAATGTCCTTGAATGGGTGTCTAATTGATTTAGTTGTCATTTTGACTTCATTCATGTATAATTTGTATTTTTCTCTATTTTTCCATATATGTTCTACGACTTGACGACTTAAATTAAGTTCAGATCGTATGTCTGACTTCTTTACGCCGCGACGGCGTCGCCGTCCTCAAGTTTTTTAATTACTTCTAGTTTAGTTCAAAACTAGTAGCTACTCTAGTACGACTCATTTTATTCATTTAATTGTCATCTGGATGACACGCATGTATCCAGGGGGGGGGGTGTTTTGGGTGTTTGAACACCCCCCTAAAATTTTGAGCTTACATTAGATATTATGGAAAAATTTTAAAAAAATTAATTTTAGACTAGATAAAACGAATTTTTTTCCCATTTTACCTAAAAGCACCCCCCAAAATTCGAACCTGGATACGTCCCTGGGATGACAATTAAGTACAAATCATTGCTAATTGTCGTACATACGTAGAGAGGAAACAAAAAATCTCTTTGAATGTGGAGGCGGAACTACTTTCGATGGCAATAAAATCTACGCCTTGAGCAAATGCAACGATGCCGCTATCGACCCCAAAAGTGCAAAATTAGCGCAAGCACTACTGTAAATTCATAATTCTTGAGCCCGCCATATAATTGATAAATTCATTGAAATAATTCAACCAAAATGGTTCGACTAACACACAGAAAATTGGAGATTGAGAGAGCGGTCAAAAGCGTGATGGTGGGATTTTTCATGTGTTTTCTTGTCAAGACAAAAATATTTAAAATATTTGTTACTATTCTCAACCCACAAATAAAATGACTGATGTAATCTAGACTCAATTCATTGTACGGCGCCCAAAATTCTTTCCACGAGGGGTCACAATACACCCACGAGGCTTTTTGGGTAACATTATTCTTAGTTAAAGAGAGGTCAAAAGGCGTTGAATTTTGAAAAAAATTGATGGGTTTTGAGGAGTTGACATTTATTCAAAAAAATATTAGCCAGAATTAAAAGTTTTGTTGCATGATGGCCCGTTGGTCAAGAATTAATCAAGATAGAGTCTCAACGAAGCAAAAAAGAAAGAAAATGTATTTTATTTAATTGAATTTAATTGTATTGGAAATAACTTGTTGACCATTTAAAGTTTAAGAGCTAACACGCCCATGTTGGTCGACATTGGAGTCCACATGAAAATTGATACATGAAAAGGTCACCAAGTTTTTTACTATTGACACAATTCAAAAAATTGTCTTTTTTTAAAATTTTTAGTTGATCGTGATTCCTTTTAATAATTTCAAATTATCATGCCATGCTTATTTTCATTTGTTTAATTGGTTAACGAAAATTTTTTATTCACAATTAATTTGATGCATCTTGCATTTAATGACAAAATCAAGGACCAAAGACACTGAAACCAAAATAATCCCATCTTTTTGAAACAGCGACAGATGGCTGGGCGAAAGGACCACAAATATTGGCACAAGAACAAAACAATGGTTCCCCCACAACAATGAAAAAGTACAAGAAGGCTCATTATTATTTCTGGGTCTTGCATAGTCAAATTCTTGGCTATGAGCCGTGCCGCGATATCCTTGGACATGTCCGTGACCAAATTTATATCTTCCCATTTTTGCCACAATTTTTGGATTCCACTCACAATCAATATTTTAAATCGTCTTGAGACCAAATCCAAATTTAAATTTTCCGCCACTCCAAGAATTGCATAAACTTCCCGCTCCATTAAAAATTCATTTTGATGTTGGTCATTTTGGTTGAGTGTAGAAGATGCAAATTTTAGGGAATTATTTTGAGCCATTTCATGTAAAAATAATTCCCACCAATAGTCAAATTGATGGGCGTAGACCAAAACGATTGACTGTTCTGAGGGTGACATGAGGTCATTTTTTATGAGGGAGGTCACGTCATCACAACATTTGAGTTTAATTTGACTTTGATAATTCTCCATTTTAATTTCTCTTTCCATTTGACTCAATCCAATTTGGCGCCAATAATTCATGAAATATTCAGCCAAGTGACGACTCAAGACACAAATGCTACCGTAATCGGCACCATCTTGTTTAGATGGTCTTGCCAATTCGCAGAAAAAGTACGCATATAAATTATTTTCGAAGTTGGGATACAATTCTGAAATTGTATTCAAAATGGCTGCATCACCTTCCAAGTAATCATGTCTCTGTTTTTTAAACATGGCGCAAACTGTTGGATTGTGATTGAGGAGGTAAATTGAAAATGAGTCAAATTCCCATAAATTTTTGTGTGGTGTCCTGTAAACAAATTGATGAATGGCCTCGTAGTTTACCTCCGAATTGTACAAATTGACCACAAAAAAACCCGCGAGGAGCCAAACTGCAAAAAGAATTGTCGACAATTTGGCTAAATTGGATCCTCTGTTTTTGATAGTACCAAGTGAGCACTGCTGGACTAGGACGGAAGTGAGGCGCAAGAAAAGAAACAAAATTTTGAAAAATATGCCGCGTTTTTCAAAATATTTAAACTGGTAAAACATTACTGCCAATATGGCCGTGAGGGTCATTAACGTGAGGAATAAAAGAAACCAGACGGGAGATTGAAATGGTTGCAAATAAACATTGAAATCTCGTCGGTGATTGAAAGCGCCATCTGACGTAATGAATCGAAGCCATTTTTCATGTCCAGTGGGAAACATTTCATAATTGGAAAAATGGCTAAGGTCAGCTTGACTGACCTTGGTGTCTGTAATTGAAAATCGGGGAATTGGGCCATTTAATTGGTGAGTTCTGGACGACGATTCCAGCTGGACTTGAGAAATGTTGAGCTCAGAAAGACAAAAGATGGCCATGACATTGCGAAGAGTCGTCGGATTTTTTATTTGAAAAGGAGAGTCTCCATTTTTAGTTCCGGCCTTGTGCAAAATAAAAGTCTGGTCGTAGTTCTCCCAGTTCCACAAAATGTTACGCCCTCTTCTGGTCAATTTATTTAGAGACTCAATCATGGACTGGTAACATGAGCAAGAGGAGGAATCGTATGGGACTTTATCAGTTGAGGTCAAATCGCACGCGCATTCAAATGTATGAGTTGAAAATGGCGCCAATCGGCGGTCAATCAAGTGAATGGTAGAAAAAGAGTTAGCATCTTGTTCTCCGCAATAGCGGCAAGCCACAAACGACTCTTTCAGGGTGGGTCCCATGTCATTTGTTTCATTGATGGAGGTGGGACTGGTGGGAGTTTCAAAATTAACAAGAAAAAATGGCGGAGCAATATATGCAGAATCCTTTGATTCAAGTGCAATCAAAATGTAGGCAAGTGAGTCGACTACAAATGAGTCGTCGTTGGTAAAAAATAAACTGAATTGTGGGGGGATCACCAA
>JAQIVZ010002636.1:0-19270 GCA_034700945.1 Arrhopalites spinosus | reverse complement strand
TTAAAAAAATACACATTTCCAAAGCTTTGGTTCACACCTTCCACAAATATGTCTGACGGAGGTCAAGGGTAGGTTCGCTGGAGATTTTTTGACTCCGACAGATTATGCAGCCACGCAAATGTCATAAGGTCCTAAGTTTGTGACCTTCTGGTGTCGCCCTCTATTTTGTCGACAATACATATAATGGGACATGTCCCAGATTTTTATAAAAGAGCTTATCTATTTTTAAGAAAAAAAGCTGATGAAGAATGGGATGATTCATTGGCCTTGAATTGCACAAAATTCAAAGCATTTTACATCTTTGCAACTTTTTCCTCATTTTAGAGTTCATAGTGTTCATACAGATAAAGCCCAAGTGAAAATGCTGGGATGCACATACCGTAAATCCTTCAGTGAGGTTATCCCACAAAATTAAAGCCGTTTAATTAGTTTACACAAAATTAAAAATTATTTTTCATATTCTAGCAGTGGGGCTTAATTAAGAGACATACAGTACACTTGGATGACGTAACCAAAAACATTTAAATAATGAATGTATTTAAATGTGACATGAATAATAATCTTTTGCCATTAAAATTAATCTCAGTCCATTCACAAGCTGAACAAAGAAACACTTGTTGAAGATTTAAGATTTTGTCTTTAACGTTAATTAAAGTTTCAAACCTATTTTAACCTCCTTAAAATTCTCCCATTAGTCTACACACTCCTTTAAATTTTATACAATTTTTTCAAAATGAAGCTTTTAATTATTTTCGCCATTGTCATTTCTGCCCAAATTTGTGTTGGTTGTAACATAAAAAAGGACAACGCTGTGGTCACCACTACGTCAACTCCTTTGTCAGGGAAAAGTAAGATTTGTAATGAATTATTAAACTAAATATTTAACTACAATTAAAATGTGACTATAGATGAAAGTGGACCATCCCTACCCCAAAATGTGAATTCAAAGACGTGCTATTGGACCGAATGTGGCACACGATGCCCGGGAACTGCTCAAGTGTCTGGTGCCAGTCAATGTGATTCTGATAAAAAAGGAGGCTATCGATTTAATTGCTGTTTCAGTTCTTAACTACAATTAACAATCTCTGAATGACAATTAAAATTATTGTTTAGAAAATCATGGCTAATTTGTAATGTTAAATGACATTACAAGACCAATAAAGAGACATAATTTATTTAAATTTTAATGCACATTTAATTAACATAATTAAAGGGGAGGGTACTCAAGGTACAATTCGTCGTCTTTGTTTTTTGGCAAAATCATTTGCAATTTTATCATTGGGTCGATGCTCCAAAGTTTTCAAAATATTTGAATCTCCCGGGGCTGTCAAATCTAAATGAAGTTGTGGAAATTGATACAATTTTTGAGTTGAATTTCCCTCCGGAATCGTTTTTAAAGAAATGAGCGCCTCCCCCACAAAATCGTTCCGACCAATCATGTCGTGGTCTTTGACTGTCACGTGAATGAAACCACCCAATTCTTTTTGTTGTTTGGTGAGAGGTCTACGAATTAAAGTTAAATTAAATAATTTTTAATTTAATTTAATAAAATTATTTAATTAAGCTCACATCTCAAACTCTTCGTCGAATAATGGGAAGAGCGTATTTTTTTGAACTTTTGTCTTGACGCAAGTCATCTCCGGATACAGTTCTGAAGGTGCCAGCCTTATTTTGACGAATGGGTCACTCAGTCCTAAAATAAAATGCAAATTAATTTCTGCCATATTGCGAATAATAATTAATTACCGTTGCTGTCAGTTGATTTTAAATTACGACAATTTAAAACTTCAATTCTAAGCGTTTTCACATCAGGACAATAAGCGACGCAAAGAGCGATGCTACCAAAGTCAGCAGTAGACTTGAGATGACCGAGACTGCGTTCTTGAAGAAACTTTAAAATTAATTCCGATGTGGTGGCGCCATAAATTAAAATTAATTCTTCAATCTCTCCAATTATTTCTATACTCTCTTCAGGGACGCCGTCCGGGTGGAAAAAGTTAATCACATTTTCTTTTAAATGATCAATCGTTTTGAAAGAGCAACTCGGCCTCTTTTTCTGTTTAAAATATTATTCATTTTTTAAATTGCCGTTTTGAATATTAATTGTACAATTAATTTGAAGTTACCTCAACACTTTTGGTAGCCAAGTCCCATAACATTTTGAGAATGCTTTCCCATGCAAAAGCCAGTACTTTACCGAATGCTGTTTCTGTTAAAGTGTCCCGAAGTTTTATGAAGTTTTTGTCTAGTGACGTCATCAGTTGTTCCATCAGATCGTCTTTTTCACTGGGTTTCAAAGAAGGCTCCACAATTTGAGTGAAGAGTTGATAAACTTTCGGTTGCATCTGAATATATTTATTTATTATTTACTATTTTATTTAATAAATGAAAAATAATAATTTAATTGTAATTAGGAAATTACTTTGGCCCATATTTGTGCAATAATTTGTTTAATTTTAGCACCAAAATTAGCTCCCGCATTCTCGATAATTGTGTCCAAAGATGCACGATATCGTTCCGAACACAGAGCCCCATTTTGTGTTTCGAGGTCTTGAAAAAGTTGTTCTAATTTTAATTGTTCTGTAATTGGTGTCATTTGCAACCCCAAGTGTTCAATGTTGTTAATGACGAAACAAATCTGCAATTCAATTTTAATTAAATTAATTTCACAATTAAAATTAACATGACTCCATTTTATTTACCTGACTTGTTACTTTCCCTGTTTTGGCGAGAGCGGCTTCAATGGATTTTAATTTTTTGTCAATTATTTCTGCGTAGTACATGACACAGTTGCACAAATCCTGAATTGCATAATTTAATTTATTTTAATATTTAAATTAATTAATTAAATAATTAAAATATTACATCCATTATTTTGGCCACTAAAGCCGAAGAACTGTTGACATCCGGCCAGGACAATTGATTCCACGTGACCATTATCTAAAATAATTGACATTCCGTAAGATTTAATTCTGAGCGCCAAATTAAAATCCTATGGTTGAGACTCACCTGGTGAAATATTTGGGCAGAGTCGACGGCCGAAGAAGTGAGAAGACAGGATTCATAGAGGGGGCAAAGGTCATCCAAATAAATGGCTGACTGAATTCGTTTTCGCGCCTTATTCCACGCAATATCCAGCCAATGGTTGACGCTACTGTAGAACCAAAAGTGAAAATTCCCCTCAACTTGAAGGCCCTCTTTTGACTTTAGTGTTGATGATAAACTACAAAAATAAATTTAATTACCAACCAAATTAAATTTAAATGTGAATGACCTACTCTGAAAATTGCTTCAAAGCTAAATACAATTCAAATAAAATTGTTTTAGTGCTAATGTCCTCATCTTCCTCATTCTCTTCTTCCTTTTCTTCTGGCGGAGCGGCTCCCGCCGCGGCCGCTGAATTGTAGAGATCGAGGGGCTTCAAACTTCCACAAATTTTCGTTACCATTTTCTCCACTACTTGGCCGTACTGAGTTAATTACAATTAAATTTATTTAATTGATTTCCCTGTAACATTTACTTAAAATTATTTTAACTACCTTCTGGTCATACACTTTGTATGTAATTTCATAGTAATCAATTCCGAGAAGCCTAAAATGATTTAAAATAATTAATTAAATTTTAGAATTGAATGAAATTAATTGTTAGTTAGTTAATACGCTTGAAAATGTCGTTGAAGTTGATCGATTCCATGTTGTAAATCTGCCATTAGAATCTGCCCAAGTGTGATAATTGTCCTCAAGTCGGGCTCCTCTTCCACATTTTTCTCCCAGATACTAGCAAATCTATGAAAATATTTTTTAATTAATTTTAATTAAAATTTAATTGTCAATTAAAGTACAATTCACTAGCTCCAGTTGAAATGGCATGGCGCATGGCATCCAAAATAAAATCGGTTGTGAAGTCAATGTCATTCGTTAATTCACTTTGAACACAACTCCGCAGCAAGTCAATGAGGAGGGCGCACGTTCTAGCAAATTATTTGAGGAATTTAATTACAATTAATAAAAATAATTAAAATTTAATTTTTACTGAAGAATTTGATGGGATTGAGTCACTTCATGGAAACTGTTCATAAAAATGTCATGAATATTTTGGACAAACAATGCAAAGTTCTCGACCAACATTTTAGATGCACTCCAAAAGCGCTCAATCTGAAAACAAAACAATTTATTTTTAAAAAAATGGCGGGAATTTTAAATATTCAACAGAATGTTTACGTCTGCGCTACTCATCAGCCCCTTCTTGAAATGGTCGACGACAGAGAGGAACAACGGCGCGAAAATGCGCGTGTCCAAGGGGTAAGTACATTGAACTTGAGTATAGACGAGCCATTTAGCTAGATTGATGTCACGTGGCAAAAGACCCCCGTGGTGCTCCAGTCGACTTAAAATGGTGCTGGATTCAGTAGCTTCAAATTGCCCATCCCAAGTATAGCGCAAACCCGAATTCGTGTTCAGTTCGTGAATCAAAAGAACGTATAGTACATGGCGGTATTCTTGAGATGCAATATTACGATCTTTTTCTGCGCCAATGGTCATGCGCAGTCGAATCTGGCCGGTGATTTCCTCATCACCACTGCGTGAGGCCAGAGATGACCTTCGACGTTTAAGAGGGAACCAAGCATCAAAGTTGTCGGTGGGAATAGACTGATTTTCATATACAATTTAAATTAAATTTTGGCGGGTATTTAAGATATTTGTATTATGTACCTGTAAAGGGACTTTAGCCTGTCCATGTAAATCATTGGGATTCCTGTCTTTGGCTGTCGGTGATGACGCAATTTCTTTGATGAATGAACGAAAGCCTCGAGAGGAACTGACATTACCAATTTTTTTGAATTTGTCCGAAAGCGTCTCGTCTGGATTGTCGTAGTCCCTTCAATTTTCAAATTAATTTAATTTTTAAAATAAATTTTAATTATTTTGGCTCATACCACACTTCCACGTGAAGTACGTCATCCTGGACGCTTTTAATGGGCCTGAAATTAAATTGGCGAATTTTAAATTAAATTGAATAAACCGGACAAGTCGCGTGACCTACTCACAGTGAAAAGTATTCGTGCCACACCGGAAGTAAAGTTTCAGATTGAACTGACGTCTCATATTTTTCGTCCTGGGAGATGTACAAAGTACAAAAGGGGTCACTTAGCCCTAATTAAAATTAAATCATGATTAACTGTTATGTTAATTATTTAAATTGCACAGACAATTAGTCGAACCATTTGCATCCTGGCCAATGAGTCCTTTTGCCTCAATAATTTCTAAATTGAGAACACGTGCTGGAGCCTTTAAATTTAAATGTAATTAACTAAATTAAAATGTCCGGAAATTAATTGTAATTAACCTGTTTTCTTATGGCTTCTTCAAATAGTTCAAAATGTTTGGGTTGGTCAATATGAAAAACTTTTTGCAAATGGTCAATCAACCCTTGACCCGCAATCATCAATTTTTCTTTCGATTTGAATGAGTGCATGATGTCAAACAGAACTTCCGTGTACAATTCCGATACCTACAAAAAATATTTGGCAATATTTGGCAAACATTTTTTTTAAATTAAACATTTCTCAATTGCAATTTGTGACTCACACTAGTACCCGCCAAGGTCGGCCACAGGGAGTTGGCCACAGGACCCACAGAAATTTTGCGGGAAAGGCGGTAACGTTCAACCGTCTTTCTTTTGCTCAGTTCATATTTTGTCCGCACAGAGGCAAACTGGGAAAAAAAATCCGGGTCTTCGTCCTCACTCCCGAGTCTTAGGCAACCACTAAATATTTTTTCACCGTTAAATTAATTGTAATTAATTTTAATATTTCTTTGTCAGTCAAACAGCAAGTCAATAAATCGTTTTGAATTATTAATTGTACAATTTATTTTAAATGGAAATTAAATAAAACTAACCGTTTGCCCTGTTTTAGTTTAGTTAGAAAAGCGGAGTCAGGTGCCGCCATTTTAAATTATTTTAATTGTTGTAAAAATTATTTTGAATTATTCCTCTAGTATTTCTGCACACAGTTCTGGACGAGCTTACCACTTAAAGTTTAATGGGGGCAAGGTCTGACAAGGAAAAGTCTCCAAAAATGTCCAATAAAAAATTAGCAATTAATTTCCTTGAAGTTTCTTGTAAAATTAATTTAAATTAAAAGGAAAGACAAAATTAAATTAAATGACCGCAAAAATCAGACTTTATTTCCATTTAAAATATTTTCTGTTAAATTAGCAAGCAAAATTTAAATTATTTTTTTTGTGGGCCGCTGAACTCGTCGACCAATGGCAATGGGAATCGATTCTTCAAATTTTTTACGGCCCCCTAATACCCCTTTAAACTGCCCCGCCCCAAATAATTAATATTTTAATTATGACTATTAATTATAAAATTGTATAATTTTAAATAATTAAACTACCTGCACAAAATAAGCAATGCGTATAAGACCACAACGACCAAATCGTTGACTTGAGAGTTGAATTTCTGGTGGGATTTTCAAGTCAATGAAACACGTGACCCAACATGGCCCCTTCCCGCCCTCATTCAAAGCAACTTGCGAATTAGAAACTTCTGTCATTATTCTCCTCCTTATCCCACAGTCCGTTTCAAAGGTCACGACCTACAAATTTAGAATAAAAGCATTAAAAAAAAGATTTCAAAATTTTATGAAAAAAATTGGGTACCCTCATAAGCATGGCGTAGATGGAGCTCAAACTTTTGTGAGTTTGATTTTCAATGGTCAATGTAAACTGAATGACATCCCCCACGTAAAAAATCCGCCGCGATATCCGCACACTCCACTGACCCATCAAGCCGACCGTGAAGCAATCGACCCATGAGTTTTGACCATAAATATCCCCACACGAATCAAAACTTTGACAAAGATCACCAAACTCTTGGCGAAGGTTATAAGAACCCATGACCCCAAAAAAATATTTTTCTTTTTTTGTCTTGTTTAAAAATGTACACTGAAACAAGCCAATTTGAACTTTGACCCGATATGAAATTTCACCATAGGATCCATAATACGTACAAGGGAGGTCTGAGGGTAAGTGGAATTGGATGGGATATTCGTATTTCTTGCATTTTAAATATTCTGGCTCGTCTTCCTCACTTCTTGCTTCGAAATCTGAACAAATTTTAAAAATTAAAATTTTGGCGGTAACATATTCATTAGCTATAATTTAATTGACCAATGAGAAGCCGGTCCTCATAAAATATTTGTTTTCTTGCGTGATCCATTTTCCCATGAACGCGATGGGTGGGGAAGATGCATTTCGCTTGACCCTTGACCGTCACCAGAATTTCTAGAGTCAACAAATAGACTAAAATGTCCCATAAAATAAGGCGTTTTTTTGAAAGCGGGTTTTACTTTTGACAATTAAGTTTTGGCTGTTGTCAATCCAAAGGACAAGTGTACCGTAAAGGGTTTCTCCAGCAGGGTAAACATTTTTGGTCAATTCTAGACCGAAAAGTAGACCTTTCCCCATTTTTTTCGACATTTCAATTTTTTTGTAAAATGTTGGACATTTTGATTGTATGCAGTGAATCAGTATTTGCTGGAAAAAATAGCGGGAATAAAAGTCGAATGAATGGGACGGTGTTTGAACTTGAATTTGCTAAATTACGTAAACAAAGGACGTAATTAGGGGGGCAATTGGCTGTTGGATTGAATGAGGGGGAGGGGTGATAAGAGGGTCCGTGTTGATCTTCGTGCAATTGATGCCGTCTCGTGTAAATAGACGAGAAATGAATGATAATCACAAAATCGATTGACCTTCCTCATCCTCCCAACAAGAATCATCTTCTTCTGTGGCACTAGACAAATATTTAATCACTCGTCTCCCGTACAAACATGGACATGCGCCATTTAATTAATTAAGTTTAGAAAATTAATAATTACTTTTATTTTAAATTTTTAAATTTATTTTAAAACCAATAATTATTATTGGTTTTAAAATGAATAAAAATGAAACAGAACTAAAAAACTTTAAATTTTTTTGAAAAGATAGCGGGCAATGTTTCCCACAATGAAAAACAGGAAATATTTCCAATCAGCCAACAAGTTTTTGGTGGCACTTGGACAGGCCCAGTCATTCTGTTCTTTCTTTTGAAATGTAATAAAAATGTTGAAACTTAATTGTGGTTTGTGGTTTGCATAATTAATTTGTATTTAAATTCACATTAATAAATGAAAGTTGCATATACAATATTGAATCAAATTGAATTTTTAGGCAAACTATTTTTTTAATTGTGAAACTAATCAAGTTTATTTTACAAGGGAATTGAAGTTGATTAAATTATACAATTCAATTTAATTTTAACTTTAAACCGCAACCACTACCAAAGAAATAAAGACCCGGATCTAACTACGATTGGAGAATATATGGCTCAATTAATTAATTTAAAATGAATAAAATCGATCCGGAAAATAAAAAAAGCGACTCTAGCGGTAATTTCAATGTGACTTTGAATTGATTTCAAGGTGGCAATGAAAGAAGACCCAAATTAACGTTAGTAGAACAATTAGTACTAATTAATGCACAAATAAAAAATGGTACTATAAATGTTCATAGCTTTACTTGTAAAACATTAGTCTTTTAGGCTCGGTGGCTGCAACAGTTGAATTGAATTTCTCCAATTTAGTCAACATTTTTGAAGGTAATTAAATCAGTTTACATTTACATACATTTAACTAATATAAATTTTATATCTTTTCTAGAATCATGGTCCATAAAATAGTCCTCGTGGGTCTGTTGGTGAGCCTCTCACTTTTGAATGGCGCGCTCGGCAACACCAATGGGACAGTTCCCGTGGCCTGTTTTAGCGACATGGACTTGATTGTCGTTCTGGACGAGTCCGGCTTCATTGACCCTCCCGATTTTTCATTGGCTGTCCAGTTTGTCAGCAAACATTTTGCTTCCTTTTCCAGGGGACGGACACGAGAGGGTTATTTAACCTTTGACAATTTGGTTAGAGTTCAATTTGATTTGGACAATCTCCTCACCAATGCTGAAATTGAGAAGAACGTCACTGAAACTATTCAGCACGATGGCGAAATTTATACGAACGACGCCCTCTTGAAAGCCTATTATGTTATTCAACAAAGCCTCCCCAAGACCCGGGGTACCGAAAACCCTTGTTGTCATTACTGACGGGGACAGTTCCACCGGGGTCGTCAATGGGACAGCCGCCGTGGCGTCTAATAATATTATTTCATATGCCGTGGGTGTCGGTAGCGGCATTTCTCGTACTGAGTTGGACATGATTGCCCAAGGAAATCCCTCCAGGGTGGCGGTCATCAGTACCCTTGATGAGCTTTCTGCTTTCTTGGGCACTTTGACCGTGGATGGAAAATCTGCAAAGGTCCTTCAACCTACACCGAGCCTGACCATCAGTCTTCACCGGCCCATTTTTAACATGGCTGTATATTACTTGTCTAAATATTTAGTGTGACTAATTGTATGAGTATATATAACGTACGTAATGTTAGGTCATGGTTTAAAAGATATTATTACCAACATATCAGTACTTTTATTATTGACAAATCAAATCCATATTGTTTTATTCAAATTGTACTAATCCTTTTGATTCATTAACTCTGTCAATAACTTTGGACACAAAATACGAGTTGATTCTGTTTTCCTGTGAATGGACTCGTATGAACCGCCAGTTGGTTCTTCCGCAAAATTTCATATCGAGTGCCACTTTAAGTAGTTTGTTGCAGGCAACTGTGGGTGGCGGCCCATTCCATTTTAGAAAAGCTTCCATTGTCAATTTTTTCGGATCCAGTGTAGACCGCTTGTAAATATGGTGATCAACGACACTTCCCATTCCTTCCGAGACGGCCTCACAGTGAGTTCTTGAGACACTTCCTACGAACAAATGCACGACATTTTTGCAGTCTTGAATAAGACGGGGTGAGCTTAGAAAATAATTGTAAAGGTCATTTTCTGTAAATTGTTTCTTTTCATCCGTCCATTTTTGAAATAGTGACTTAATTGCCGTGGTGAATGTTTGATATTCTATTTTTGCAGTAACCAAACTTTCTGAAAGGGGGAGAAACTGTACCCCGTGAGCCAATTTTATGTACGTCTCAAATGTGACAGGAATTGTACCCTCACTTCTTTCCACAATTCTTGGTAACGAAAATAGTTGCCCAGAAATGACATTTGCTACCTGTTTGCTTTGATTATACCGGTGATGCAGTTTCTTTTTATAAATCAATGTGAATGACATTACATTCTTTCGACATCTTTCAAAAGTCTTGAAATATGGAGATTTTTCGTGTGACATAGGTACAATAATGGAATAGTCACTCGACTTTCCCGATAAACTAATTGGCTCCAATAATATTTTTTTAAAAGAACCATATTCCAAGATTTCCGTTGAGGCTTTATCAAAATAGTTGAGGCAAGGGCGACCAAATTTGTGCTTAGAAGCTTTAAGGTGCTGTACAATTTTATCCAATAATTCTAGACAAGATGAAATTTCTTCGTCAATTTGCCAGGGATAAACGTCATGTCGTTGTACTTTTCTTGAGCAGCTCTGAATAATTTGATAAATGTCCGCCATGCCAGACACTCGTAATAAAAAGGACGGGCGACGAATGAACGTCAATAATTTAAATTTTTTTTCATGTGATAATTGTACAAAAATGGATAATTTATGAGAAAGTTCTTGAGGACTGTAAACGAAAATGCCGCAAATCGTGTGTCGCTGAAACTGAGTGGCCGTCTTGATTCACTCTGAGCTTTGGCCGACTCCTCTAATGAATGTTGGTACCCCTTTCCATGTCCGACATTTTGATGGGCTTTAACAACTAAAGCCTGAGCTTCAGCAGACCACTTCGCTGTATGAATTTCATTTGGTGTCTGTAATGACTTTGGAATGGTGACCATTTTGTTTACCAGCTTTTTTTTCGTACCATTTTCACAATTATTGTCAATTTTTTGATTCCCTTCTTTTTGCTTGTCTTTTGAATCTTTTTAGTGTCTTTCTGCTAATTCAATAATATGAGCACGGTCCCATGAAAAAGCATACCAATTTGTATTTTCATTTTTGACTCCCATCAATTTTAGTATCTCCTCTGGTACTTTTAAGTGAAAATATTGGCCATCAAATGCAGTTCCGACAAACCTAGAATTCCAAACACTCGTTGGATTATTTTTAATTTGTTTTAAATTAAATTGTGCATAAATTGAAATAAAATAATTTACCTTTCTTTTATTAGTTTTCCTTTCTTCAATTTTTTTAAATGACCCAAAGAATGATTGTGCTCCACAATGTGAGTCTTTAAATTACAGAATGGCTTTGGCAATTTCTCAGTTTTTCTAAAATCGGTCCCGCTCAAAAAGTTGTATTTAATGACCTTGGTACGATTCGTACTGTTTATTTCGCTACAGAATATAAAAGCCAATCTATTTGGCTCATCACACAAGAAGTCTGCTTCACTTTGATAGCTGAGTTCAAAATGGGGAAAGGAAACAAGAATGTCTTCGACAGTTTTGCAGCTTTTCATTAAAGTGCCTTGAATGTCTTGAAATTGAGCTGATTCCAAAATTTTTGTTGTCACATTATCCTCTGGCAAAACATTGTCGACAGAATCACGTAAGTGGGCCTCTTTTGTGTTGTTTGATTTTGGCATTAATTTTTGCAATCCTTCGTTGACCTTCGAAAATTGTTGCAAAAGAATTTCAAATTTTTAATCAAAATATACTCGTGTCACGAACATACTAGTTTGATCTTCCCCTGATGTTGGCCGATTTACAGTGTTCTTGTGTTGCTCAAGAATCTATTTTAAAAAATAATTTGTAATAAATCCAAAATTTTATGATAAATTAATTTAATCCTTTTTTAGTTTGTCAAATTTGTAACCTGTTCCACATTTTGTTGAGAATATAACTGGGCACTCTGGTTGGTCAGATGATTGTCATCGTCGTTGTCCTCATAATTATTATTGTTTTGTAGATTTTTGCCAGCATTGGTTTCCTTTTCCGAATCTTTGGCAATTGGAGCCTGTGACATGTGACAAAATCGAAATTAAAAATAGAAATATAGTAGTAAATATATGAAATTACATTACGACGACCTCTGCATTGTCAAAAAAATTAATTAACATGTGGCAGTTAGTACCATGTATTTAGTAATTTCATTGGATCCTTGTAGTCCTTCAATTAACTCTGGAAATCCATTGTGAGCCTGGCTTGAATGACGTTTTAAATTTCCCCTGACAATTGAAATTTTACAATATCCGCACACAACAAGTCTCTTGGACGGTGGTTCAAGTTTTCCCATGCTTAAAATATTGAACCGTCGGTGAAATTGTATTTAAAATATTACGGTGGAGGACAATTAAAATTATGCGATGATTTTGTCTCTTGAACCACATGTAAAGTATTCAAAATCAAAATTCCCTCTCCTGCATGTCCATGAGGAAGGCTTCATGCCTTCTCAAAAATTAAAACAAAATCTAAATATAATTTACAATGAGGAGGCTTGTATTCCCGCATGTACCCATGAAGGGACCTCAGGCACTATTCACTATAGACAATAGTACATAAAGCCATCCCTTCATTTATGAAAGAAAACAGGCAAGGAAAATGTGCACTCACATACATATATGTAGTGGCAAGGGAAATGCTTGCTTCACACTAAGAGGAAATGCATAAGGTGCAAGGACTAACATTCACATGTGTGTGCACATGACACATATTCAAATGGAGAGCTACGCAATGATTTTTAAATTAATTTTTTTTTAGTTTTGCCAAAAAATTCTGCACTGACCCAGCCAGCCTGCACCGAGCCCGACTCCTCAAAAATAGTAGATTTTGCACCCACGACTTTGACCAAAGAGTTGTCAGACAGCCGTCTCGTATGGTACGACCGGTTTCGTCAACACTGACCCCCGTAGAATTTATTTCAATACTGACCCACCCACAACTTATTTTAACACTGACCCCCCCCCCCCCCCACAACATTTTTCAACACTGACCCACCAACCACAATTTAGCCATCTACTATTCAAGCACCCACAACCACAGCGCCACCAACTACAACGGCCCAACCTTCAACAACGACTTTGGCCCCCTCCACACCCGCACCCCATCAAAATTGCCCAGCAGAAACTCCAAAAATTCAATGTTATTTGAATTCTCTTGAGACTCATGTTCAGAAAATTCAGTTTTATTTGAAAGAAATTCGCGTGGCTAATCCAATACCCAGTTCCAATTGTAATGACACCACAACCCTCACCACTGGCTAATTTTCAAATTTAACATGACTCAATATTATGACACTTGTAAATTACAATTAGAAAAATAAATTGGTAATTGAAATTCAACCTTGGCGTACAGTTTTCATTCTTGCAATTTATTCATGGATGATTTTCTGAGTCTCTCGAGGCTTGTAGCATGGCATCATTTTGCCTCAAGTTGGGCCATTTTTGTGACAGTAAAAAATAATTATTTTTCGCTTAACAGACATTGTAAATTGACGTGAAAAAATTTGAGCATAAGAGAAGTGGCGGGGTATGCAAGTAGTAGATGAGATTGTGTTAATTGGATTTTTTATTATTTAGTTTTTATTCCTCACAATTTAAAAGTAACTAAACACCTTTCTTATTTTATTAAAAAACTATATGGGCGTCAAGTCAGCAGCCAGCAGCCGCGCTGCTGAAAATGTCAATTCAGCAGCCCAACAGCGAAACGCTCTAGCGGGCGTCCAAATCAACGTACCCCTTCGAGATTTAAAACTTAAGCTTTTCCAAGGGTCCTTCAAGGGTACTTTAAAGCGCTTAATTTTCTCATGGTTAGTTTTCAAGATCTGGGTCAAATTTCCACTAAAATCGATCCAGGGGTCAAAATATCAACTGTACCCTCTCAAGATTCGAAAGTTAAGCTTCCCTAAGAGTACTTCAAGGGTACATTGAAGGGCTTAAGGGTACAGTTGTTAGTTTCTGAGATATACCCTATATTCCAATTAAATTGTGATGTAAATTGACGTAGCGGTGAAAATATCAACTGTACCCTCCCAAGATTCAAAATTTAAGCTTCCCTAAGAGTACTTCAAGGGTACATTGAAGGGCTTAAGGGTACAGTTGTTAGTTTCTGAGATATGCACTAAATTTTTATCAATAAATGTTTTTTTCATTATCAGGGCTAATTTAAAATAATCTTTACCCAAGAGTCAATACAAGCAACATACAATGTAACGTGTGAACAACTTTTTGGATGTGTATTTGAAGGTGAATAGTCAAAAAGTATTGCGGATGAAATGAATTTAGATTAAATCAAAATATTATGCAGCGTTTGAGCAACTTTGTGTGGAATAATGAATGTAAGGCAATGGGAAGATTTAATCAAAATAAAATAAAATTCGAACATTGAAATTCTTTTAAATTTTTTAATTTTTACTGTACCATGTCAAGGACACACAGTCGGATTTAGGCAATCCAAGTTGAATATTTTTACAGCCAGCTTTTCCATCATAATAAATCCAGTGACTCTCCCATGGAAAGACAGCGACAAAGTGACTTCGATGAAGTTGAAACAAGGACACAGCAAACAAGGAGTAATTTGTTCCCAGCAAATTAACTTGGCGTGGGACGTCTTTTACATTATTGCTACACACGTGAAAAATAACAAACGGGAGAGGGCCTTTAGTGGGAGAAGAAACTTGACGTTGAATTTTTTTAGTACAGCCGTCATGTACACACCGTATAATGTTTCTCGTGTGTTCATTTCCATTAATTCCTCCCAATGTTGACTGAACTGTAGATCGACCATATGAATACAGTGTCTCAATATGCTGGTTAAGTACTCCATGTTCAGGGCATTTCGTAATTTCCAAGTACTTTTTGAAAAGATTCTGGATCGGCCGGTAAGATTGATCAACTTCGGAGCCCCAGAGATCATTTGAACCAGCAGATTTCTCAACCAATTTCTTTCTTTGCACATCCCTGACCCATATCATCTTGGAATTATTAAAATTGCCAGCATTAATTTCTTCCAAAGCTTTCAAAACACCCCTAATGACTCCAGAATCAATGCTTTCTACTTCCAAAAATTCTTTTACTGAGGGTACCCATTTTAATAGAGCTGTAAGAGTATAAAGAGCGTTGTCTATTGTGCATGTATTGATAAAAGTATAAGGAAAGTTGTCATCGTCATGAGTCCCCCAGGGAACAAAAGGTAGCTCTTTGAATATTCCCGCCACGTCTGTAGGGGTCCCCACTTGGTTCCCCCGTCTTTTCCAAAACTCAACCAGTTGGTTTGTGGAAATTTCTTTGAAAGAAATACTTTCAGTTAAACTTTCTATGCCGATCGGATTTTTCTCGAACATTTTAAAACTTTGCTGGGATTGAGTTTGGTCTGTGATTGGGGGATCCTTTTCCTTGGTTTTGGGTTTTGATATAGGCTTATTTGACATTTCTCTATTTTCAGTTTTTTTCATGGGCTGTGCAGTGTCTTCCCGACGCTTTCTTGTGACTCGTGGATTTTCCAACATGATCAAATCAGTTTCAAAGCCATTGCATCTTCCTATACAAAATAGTTTAATTTCTAAATCAATGATTTGTTAAATTAATTAAAGTTTTGCAAGGATAAATTTTTGAATACTTTCAATCATTCCTTTGGAGGCATCAATATATCGTCCAATTTTCTGTGGCCCATTTTGACCTTGCTCATCAATTTTTATAATTCTGTTCCACATTTCAACGGCATTATGATGATCCTTCTGACGGGTGTCATTGGTAGTAGCAAACATAACATGGCTGAGAATTGGCGTATAAGGCAGAATGGTTCGAAGCAAATATTTGACCCAATCAAGATTGAAATATGGATTTAGGACTAGATCAGTGTCAGAAATTTTAGAAATTTCAGCTTGAATATCCCGCCAGACACAATGATAAAATGATCCAAAAGCTGTGTGCTTGTAAATGGTCTTGGAATTGGTGGGGGGTAAATCAAGTGATTTCCACAGTCCTTCATTGTCTAAAAACCGGAAAAGAAATTAAAAACAGATCATTTGTACGTTTAAAATATTTTGACCAAAACAACAGTATTTAAAATCCCCACAATCAAAATTAAGATCGAAAACGTTTTAAAAACGGTACCTGGGTGATAGTTTGATGGTGTTCTATTGGTGAGATTTTTTATGGCCTCATGAACAACTAAAGACCGATACTGGCTGCCACAGGCTTTCAAAATATTTGTGATTCGGTACACCACAAATCCAAATTTTGATGCCCAAAGATATCCTTGGAGACATGCCATAATATTATTTCGAACCACTGCGGCCTCGTCTTTTTCGCTTTGCTTTTTGTTAGAGCCCTTGTACAGTTCCTTTAATTTTTTCTTGAGCGTCCTCACAACATGCACTCGGCATACATGAAAATTTAATTGAAATGGTTCCATCTCTTTGTGAACAATTTCCCAGCAACGATTGAGGTAATCTCGTATGGACAATCCAAAGAAACTTTCCAAGACCGCCCCAACCATGGCTAAGGAAAAGTCAGTTTCTAATCTTGTGAATAGTTGCTCAGTTTTTTTCAAATTTAAAATTTTCCGCGATCTTGATTGAACAGAATGAATTGAATTAATATTTAAGTACATTATAAGTATTTTCATACTTATTGCACGATTTAAAACTTTTATGTGGGTTTTTATCTTACTTGGTTTGAAAATAATCTAGTCGCCCAGAAATATTTTTTACGGTCCCCTTGTTGGTAATAAATTCCATTATCGCAAGGGGTGGACTCTCTGGTAAGGGATTTGTGATGACCAGACTGTACACATACAATTCACTTCCAGTTACGGATGAAACTTTTTTGATGAGGCTACCAGTAGAATCCAAATGACCAATTAATTTTCCAGTCAACTGTTTGACTTTGTGCATCAACTCCACCTGGCGTGTGGTAAAGTAAATCACGTGGAAAGGTTTTAGACTAAACTGACGAATAAATTTTGGCACTAGTCACCAGAAATTCTCTCCAAGTTAATTCTTTCCATAAGGTCAATTATATGATGATTAGACTTGTCATGTTTCTTGAGCCGCTGTACATAAAATGACAAAAACAATTACTAATTACACTGATCCATTTAAATTAAACTTAAAATACAAATATTCTCACCTCAAATCGAATTTGTCTGAGACTGTGCCGGCTTCTTATTGTATTGTGGTTTCCCAACCTGACCGCCGCCATATTGGCACTCCGGTGCATCTCAGTAGCGACAGCGGCCGCCTTGAGAATTTTCAACTTTTTCATTAACTTTTTCCTTTCGTCAAATTGAATTTTGGTAGCATAACAGTCTCCTTTTCGATGTTGAAATGTTCCTTGTGAACTGTTTTTAAATGAATTTTCGAATTGGATATTTGTGGCGAGTATTAATTGATAAGTTTACGAAATTGTGAGAAAAGAAACTATAATTGAAACTACCTCACTCGAACGACGATGAATTTTTCATCTCTGGGTGGGGCCTTGGTCTTGAATTGAAAACGGAGACAATTTTCGGAATTGTGCTTACAAGTCCCATGAGCCATGAAATAGTGACCTTTGGTAGATGGCTCCGAATTTAATTTATGGTCATTAAATTTCAGAACACAATACGGGTTAAAAGTTTCAAAATGTTTTCGAACCAAATTTGTCCACCCGGGAATCAAAATGTATTTCTTTTTAGGGAATTCATGCAAACAAATTTGTTCCATTTTTGAATAGGAATTTCTAAATTAAAGGTCTCGGGAATTTCTGGATTTGAGGTCGACACAGAGTCCTGCAAATAATTTCCACCAAATAAATGTTTACACAAGGGCGTAAGAGCATAATTATTTGGCCAATATAAATTTTATAATATGCACCTTTTTAGGTGATTCGATGCTCTCAATGATTTCGGAGTGTTTAGAATTTTGGTCAACTTTCGATGAGGCCACATTAATTGAAGGTTGAGACTGGTTTTCATGATTCTCATGAACATTGTTCTCGCCACTTATTAAATTTTGGTCTCCAGGTTCTTCAGTGACAATTGGTGAAGTGAGGGGCACATCAACATTTCGAATTGTGCTTCCTTCAATCGGTATTTCAGATTTATCAAGGTCACTCAGGTAGTTGGTATCGTACATGCTTCCTAATTGAATGGATCCATCGTCATTTACACTTGAATTTAAAAAAGTCTCTCCAGAAATATTTTGAGGAAAATTTTAGTCTAATGTGTCGAAAGACTCTCTGTATCTTTGGTCCAATGACGGGGATAAAACAGTCAATTCATTTGCATCGAAACTATTTACTTCTGCATCATTAATTATTGACCCATTGACCTCAGGACTACTGACGTGACCAGTGTGACAAGGTTCCACAGGAGAAATCGTACTTTCCTCAAAATTTCCATTCGGGGCTAAAATATTACCAAAACATTTTTCGAAATTTTACTCAATATTACTGAGACGATAATTATGAATAAGAATGAATGAAAACTTTGGCTAACTGGTACATACGGACTGACGTGTCACTTGACGTTGGTGTACTACAGGCCAGAGGTCGACTTTCAACGTTCTTTTTGCTCCCAACAGCTTGTTTGTACAAGGTCTGTCACAATTAATATAAATTTAGTCCGAGGGACAATACAGTTTTTTAAACCAAAATAATTAAATTATATATATTGTTTTTCAAAAATTTAAATTAATCGTAGAGACCCCAATATTTTGCATGCATTTATTTGTATTTATTTAGTCCTCACCCAAACATTATTTCTATCCTCATGAACCATCATACACAACGACAATCTTCCCTTCGATGAATTAAATCCAAAAGAATTTTGAGAAACTTGTGCCCAAATTGACTCCTTATTTTTGTGATTACAAGTACCCCAATCTTTAACATCACAACTAATTCTTGTGATGTTCTTTTTTCGATCTCTAGTCATTTTTCGAATTGTAAAATGTAAATTTACTATGTTGTGCCGTTGGCCACAATTTTGACCATCAAAACATAAAATTAAAACTTTAAACTTGTGCGATCAGGATAATGAACAAATTAACACAACCTCACAACACAAATTTGTATTTAAATATGATTGTTTTGATCTTTTAGGTCTTATCTTGAAACTTTAAAGAATTCAATTTTTTTGGCGAACAGCTGATTAGGGACGGAGTAGAAGAAAGCGAGCTCAGATGGAGCAACCCTTTCTTTCCGCATCTTTTTAATTACGTCACAAATGGACCGCCTTCGCTCTTTCACTGACCGTATTAAATTCTTGATGCCCAACAAATAATTAAACCCGTCAGTGTGCCC
>JAQIVZ010002635.1:0-19276 GCA_034700945.1 Arrhopalites spinosus | reverse complement strand
AGAAATTATTTTTTTTGAAACCCTTAAAATTGTTTTCAAAACTTCAAATTTTTTATGGAGACCCCTAACAAGTTCTAATATAACATACTAAAATATCTTGGTGATCGGTTTACAACGAACGGAGCTAAAAAATCATAATAATTACTTTTTGATCTCCCTACGTATCAACTGGTAATACTTTTTACTGTTGTATCTACTTATAGAGTCTTACCAATACATGACAAAAATTAACTGTTTTACAGTCACTTTGATGTTGTCTATTACAAAAGTACACAAAAAAAAAGTTTTATATGGGAAAGATTAACTGAATAAAAATCTGGACGAGTACTCCGAGTGTATGAGAAAATAATTATTATTTATTGCTGTAATAATTAAAGTCGTAAGATTAATAATATGTTTGAAAAACTGTTTATCATACATGTATATGTAATACATATTATGAATTTTAAGTTATAAGAAAATATGAACGATTTTAATTGTAGAAATTCTACCTAAGTACTTATTTAGGAAAATATTTTAAACGAAACAAAAATATAATTGTATGATGAATTCTTTCAACAGTTCAAAATAGCGACATTGATTTTAAGCGTTGGTAATTTTACATTGTAGGAATATCTAGAGTCTACAGAAAGCGAATTTGTCACTATGTAAGGATAGTAAATAATATGTACTTATCAACTTGTAATATTAGTAGGGTGTAATAATAAATATGATCACGGTCTCGTTTATTTAGATAATTTTTATTTTGGTCATTGTCCGTAGTGTTTACTGACGGACATTTATATAAACGAAATACGTAATATTGAATTTTAATTTAATATCAATCAATTTATTGCTGGCCTTTCCTTCTTATACATGTATAGTATGTTGTAAATGATTTTTTTTCTCTTGTTTTTATAGACGTAGTATTTAAGTGATCGCATTACCCTTACATATATATAATCTGATATAAAAGGCAAAAAAAATACAAATAAATAATTGATGGTGAACAAGTGAAATTATACTGTGTGTTGCACTCCGGATTTTCAACGGTTTTTGTCATTTAATATTGTAAGAGTAGAACTGGACTAAAACTTTGATGACTTGGAAAATTGCATACGTACACATATAGTTATAAACATATTATTAGTCAGTGGCATTCATTTCTTGGGTTAGTTTTTAAGGTTTGGAAATACAATAATCTTGCGTCCTATAACAATTATAATAGAAATCCTCGTTATCTCTACTTCGACAAAACTTCGTCGATTATAATTACAAGAAAGTTTACGAAAACAAAAAAGACACGAGAAAAAGTATCCTAATGTTGTGGGTGGTTAAAATATATAGCTATATAATATAATATATTATATATAAAAAGAATTTAACGGTTCTTTTTATTTCGACGACCTGCTTTTGCGGATGCGGAAGTGGATGAGCTTGGTTGTTGGGCGTCAACAAAGACTTGACCTTCTTGCATTTCTTGTTGTAAGGGTGACTCTTCAATCTTTTTTTGAGCCTCAAGAAAGAACATAATGTCTCGTAGCTGCTCTTTTAAATCAAGAATTTCATTGGATGTTGACTGGACGTACTCGTCATGCTTCTTCTTAGAGTTTGTCACCATTTCTTGCCATTTTTGTTTGTCTTCTGATAAACATTTATTCATATCTTTCTCTTCTTTCAGTTCATTCAATACTTTTGTCAGTCTATGGTTGGCTGCAGTCAGCTGTTGACAAGATTCACAGATTTAATAAATATTTATCATGTAATTATTACAAACTACATAATCTTACATATTATGATTTTAAAATAACATGTATTTGAAGGCATGCAAAGTCCACTAATTTTATACCTTTCTTTCCAAGGCAGCCTTTTCCTTAAGAACCAAATTGAATTTATCTTCGAGGTCTCGATTTGACTGCACATTTTGTATCAGAGATTCCTTCAATTCTTGTACTTCTTTCATCATCTCCATCTTACTCAAATTTAATTTATCTTCAAAGAAGGAACGTTGAGACTCTAATTGAGTTGTCAGTATGTAAGTAAATTCTAATTGTAAGGAATCAGACTTGTCATCAGATTTATCACAATCATTTTGACTTGCACGACTCGCACCGGACACTTCCACTAGCTTTCCATCCGTTTTATTTTGAAGAAGCCTATGGACAAAATTATCCCCGACATAATCCCAAACTCGATTGTTCGTCGGTTGAATGGCGTAGCAATGCGTAGTTTCACAGAAATGCCTGCAAAGAAATGAGAGATATTTTTACTAGGCTGTTAATTTTTCAATCATAATTATATATAAAAATAATGTACTATTGCAATAAAAAAAATCATGGTATTACTTGTAAGCATGCCCTTGAACATATCGTCCTAAAAGTAATAAAATTTTAGATTATGTACTTAAAATCATTTGGATTTCATTGATTGTATGAACTATCCAATGATTATCATAAAAAGAACACTACCACAGCCTACGTGACCACAAATTAAACAAATCCATAATGACTCTGAGGACCCACATTCCGAACATTGATTGTTGGCAACCATCTCTGGAGTTTGTACATATCGACACACAGGACAACTGCAAGTTTTAAAAGGATGATTAACTTTGATAAATTAAAAGTTTCCATTGTTAATATATTTTACAAGAGCATACAACTATCAAAAAATAAGGATTACTTACCTCGAGTCAACCCATTTAGCTAAACAATGAGAATGAAATGTATGATTGCATAAAATTGTCAAAATCCCTTCCACGGACTCATCCATACGTTCCAAACAGACCGGACAAGTGGGTAATTCTGTATGACCTAAAACATAGTCATAAAAAATTGAATCTACGCTAGTTACTACTGATTATAAAACCTAATGGTAGAATTTCTGAATTTTAGATAAATTTAGTTTTAAAGCTGAAATTATGTTTTACCAACTAATGGGAGACCAGCGCCTTCACTTTCTTTAAATGTTTCCACTCTAGATACAAAGGCTAAATGACAAACATCATCTTCGATTGAATTAAAGTTTACTCCATTGAAAGCATTATAGAATGCATCCGCTCCTCTCTATACGAAATCATCAAATAATAATAAATAATAATAAATAATGTTGTGTAGTTTATTTATTTATAAGAGAAAAGAAAGATTCGTCTAGGAAGGATGTAGGTTGGAATGAAAAATAAATATACCTGTTCGTGAAATTTTATGAGAACCATGTATTGATTTGGAGATCCATCTCTAATTATTTTGATTCTTTCTACTTCAGTTTGAAAGGGTGCAAGAAATTGAATAAGGTCACGACATGACATTGTTGATGGCACTGCCAACATGCACAACATTTCACTTCGACTGTTGTCAGTGCTATCCCATGGTATACTCTCACTGTGAAAAATAACATTATGATTAAAAATTTTAATTTAAAATTATGAAAAATTTCTTTTCATACACAGAAACACAAAATGTATACACACTTACTTTTCTTTGTACAGATGAAGAATTCCTTTTGTAACTTCATTGAAGGGATTTCCAGAAATAAAATTGACCTTTTTGGGCTCTCCATCCGCACCTGAAGTAAAAAAATTAAGTTTATATTAAAACATTTCTGAATAAAGTGAAGTGCTGAGAGTCTTCAAAAGTTGTAACCTTTTCTTCCGGATCTTTCACCAGATTCTTCGACTTCATATGTTTCTACCGTTAATGGTCTTGTCACTCTTTGTCCTTTGACCTTGGTTGGTTCTCCATGACCTAAGAGTAGACCGTTTCCTTCCTCCATCATATATTTTGGTGCTAAAGTTATACAAAAAGATAATTTGTAATTATTACATTAATCACAAATGTCAATAATATTTACATAGAATACACATGAACAAAACTGTTATTGTTGTTTCTTCAAATCAATAACGTTTCATTTCCCAAAATTGAATCCTCATAGGATAAAGTTACAGCAATACTTTATCATGACTAATCACCTTTGTATGACAGGGATGACAACGGGCCACAATCGTCGCCAATCTCAATAATTATTACACAAAGAGTAATGTCGGACATAAAGAAACCTGAGAACCACCCCGTTCAAATGTCCAGTCTAACCAACTGTACTTGTATCAGTCAAAATTTTGAGAATTAATTAATAAATTTCACAATTTTTTCCCCATAAATTTGAGTCGTTTTTAACCGCCTAGAAGGAGACTCTATGTTTCAAATCTTGGTTGATGATTCGTCGTAGTTTTTTAACTATATTTTATTAACGTAAATAAATACACGTACGTACTGAGAACGTTAAAAAACGAGCAATAAATAATATTATTAATATTGTTAATTTCACCAGAAATAATATGTCATATTATCATATTAATATACGCAAGATTGAATGACAAAGTACTTGTGCATTTTTTTTGTACGACAGAGGAAAATAAATTACATTTATCTGTCTTTTTAAACCTGATGAATGTAAAACAAGAGTTTAATGAGTCAAAAATAATTCCTGAAAAAAGTACCACTCATTTACTGCATTGTAGAATTTTACAAAGGTCATCCTTAGAAGAGTTGTTCCCGGAGAAAGTCAAGAGAAAGCAGATGAAATAGCATAGAAAGATAGTATAGGCAGAGCATTGAGGACGGTACAAATGAAATTAAACAACTTTCATTTGTGCCGTATTCTTGTCACCGGAATATTTAAAATTTAATTGTTAATTTCCGGCCCGGTTGACGGTTGAGCCCGGTTCTTCAATATTTAAGAGCGACGGAAGATTGTGATCTTTTTATTTCAAGGAAGGGACACAAAAGACATTACAAGATCAGTGAAATAAAACTTTGAAGTCAGAAAAATTGACTTTGATTTATTCCATGGAGGTGCCTTTGCAGCATAGTGAAAATATTGTAGTCGTAATGTTTGTCGCAAGCTGAGTTCTTTTGTCTATCCAGTACTTCTAAATGTTAAGATCTGACCTCTGACCTGCTACACTACTCTGACTGTTTAATTTGTGGCTACTGTTTGACAGTATTATGCATAATGGTTCAAGCTATTGGAGCCTCAATACTATTTGTGACGGGAATCGTCATATTTCCGGCAACATTCATCCTTCAAAGATATCTATGGAGAGCGACGAAAATTGGGCAATATGTGGCTAAAAAATATAGTTTCACCGAAAAAGATGTGGCTGATATTTCCAACAAGTAAGTACCTGTCTATGAAATGACTTGAAAAATGTGAAAAAATCGTTCGTGTAATACCAATGTAATGTGATTCATATTAATCATCGTGTTATTAATGATATTTAAATATTTTGTTCTTTTTTATATAGAATTGTCTCGGCTTTTCAAGCATTACTTGCTGCAGTAGCCGGTTTTTTTGTGTGTAAAAATTGTATGACAGACGTCTTAAGGGGTATGTATTTAAACTTAATCATTTTAAAAAATATTATGTATAATATATAATTTATCATTATAATAACTCTGTTATGTTTCTTTTTATGCTTGTTCTCAAACAACTGTTCGACATCCTTCGTCCTTCGAAGATAAACATCCCGGAACCTTGATTTACGCTTGGCTAGGAATACCCTACTTTGTGTAATACCTATATATATTTTATCATTAACCCTTTTGTTCCTTCTTTTGTATAAAAATTAACGAAAATTGTTTTTTTCCACAGGTATGATACCATCTGCATGTTCTACGTGGACCGTATAAACAAAAATATTCCACCGCAACCCGCATATCGTACGCTACTGGATTTTTTTCTTTTCATAATCAGAACGCCCGTTATTGTGATTCATCACATTGTCATGGCACCCAGTAAGTACCTCCAAAAAGTTGACTACCTATATGATTTATTATAGTCTAGAAGATCCATGTTCGAGAGAATCATTTTACTAAAATGATTTTAGTATACCCCGGTTCTTTTTGCTCTTGAAAAAGCTTCGGAGTGTAGGGGTTAATTTATACGTGCACATAACATAAATATTATGAATACAAGTAAAATATAATATTACACTAAATATCCTAATCAATTTTATGTTTTTTTTATTACTTCCAGTTGGCTTCAGCCTGATTGTGGTATGCTCATACTATCTCATTTCATTCATAATAATTTATTTTGACATGTTTGATGTTTATATCATAAGGTATTTTTGTTCCTGAAAACGAATGAACTGTCTCTCAGTTGCAGATTTTGAAACATAACTACTAAATTTTTAAATTAATGAAAACGGCTGTTTGTGTTTATAGTGGTATAGGGACGAAGTTCTATCTGGTGATTTTTTCGTGGGTGTTTTGTACCTGGTAAGGTTCCAAAAATATATATATATATATGTATCATACCGACTTTATGGACTGTCTAACCAAATCTTATTTATATTGACATATTTTTAGATGGAAACAAGTACACCTTTTGTCTCCATTAGATTTATTCTTAGTAAACTCAGGGTAATTTCTTTACATACACAGTTCACTGAATTCAGTTTTTTTTGTTGTAATATATGTCAAAGGGTTTCTAATAAATATTTATTTTTGTTTACATGTACAGATGAAATCTTCAATAGCATATGCCATCAATGGAGTCTTTATGCTCCTTTCTTTTCCAGTATTTCGCATTTTTAGCGTATTTTATGCCTGGATACTCTACTGTCAACAATTGAATCTCGGATATTTTCAAGTAAGAAACTAAAATAAAATGAATTATAATTTTATTAATACAAGAACTCTCTTGAAGAGAATATAAATAGATAATTTCTTCCCATGATGATCATGAGTTTACTTGTATGTTTTCTAGGCTTTCAAAGATGCACCGCTTGTTTGGCAAGCATGTTTTGTTTTAGCTTTAGCTCCACAAATTTACTGGTACATTCTCATGTGGAAAGGTTTGCTACGAATGTTGAAGACTCCTCAAGAACAGGCACCAAAGAGATCAGAGAAAACAAAGAAAGCCCAATAACATCCTCAACTATGGTGTACATGTGTGTGTAATCGTAGCCTTTGTGTAGCTTCATCAATATAATAAGTATGTAGTTATTGCATTTCTCCTAATTATAAATAATGCATAATTGTATTTTAAAAAGGTAGAACCAATTTACTAAATGATTCTTATATTGCAAAGTGATGACTACATTACTCTAATCACCACTATCGATGATATTTTTAAAAAATGTCATTCACATTATTTTCTTTTTAACTGCCTTTTCACCTGGTGTGGATAATAATATTAAAAATGTACGAAAAAAGAGTAAGAAACAATATTGTGAATGTCCAAAATGACATAAGAGAAACAAGTCATCTGAGATGTAGCGTAGTTAATATATTATAAAATTGCACATTGAATGTTACCATTATGCAAAATTTTTCTTCCACATATTATGTCTCCGCTCTGAAAAAAGTACACATTATACCATCTATATAGGAGAAGTTTGAAACTCATTAGTTCGATAAAGTCACAATTTTTCTTATAATTTTAAGTCTCTACTTAAGTGTGGAAGTTGATAATTAATTATTATAGTAACTCTTGCTTACTCATCATTCATGTAATTTCATTGTGAGAATTTTTATATGATTAAAGGTATGTAGTAGTAAAAAATATACCATAAATTTTTGTCAACTAGTCAGCAGCTGTAATAGGCAGTTTAGCCTTGTCATTGACAATGGCATTCTATCATCATGAATATTATCATCGACATTTGTACTCAGTTTTAGTCAAAGCTAAGCTAGTCAAATTTCTGAATGAAATAATAATGAAACCAACAGAGGAGCATGCCTCATGAAACCAAAATAAAACTGTCTTATGATTAAAAATTTTAAATTATTATTATTAGTTGTGGTTGATCTCTATTACATAATATATTGTACGATTACTATACAATCTCTTCCTATCAAGTTAGCCGATCTCTTTGTAAGGTCTACTAAATGACTACATGTTGGTCTTATGACTAGTCAGAGTAGACCTTAGAAAGAGATCGGCTAACCTGTTGGGAAGAGAGTACACATATATAATATATATAAAAACATCCCTTCTCCTTCAACTCAGCAAACGAATATAATACACTGATGAACAATAAAAATTATTAATAATTATTACTGTGTCACATTCATTCTGTTTTGTAATGAAATCATATTTCGTTTTTCATTAGTTTAATTAGGTCGTCCAGGAGCTTGTCTCCCTTGTGCTGGCCAAGAAGTTCCTCCGCGACCTCCTCCTCGACTTGGACCACCTGGAGGTCCACCCCGAGAACCTCGCCCCCGAGCTGTCAAAGAAATTATGAATTGACATTGTTATTTGATATGAAATGAAGTAAAATTGTAGTGCTATGTGGTCTATTCAATTAATTTACCTTGACCCCGCATCATGGCCGCCTTTCCTCGGGCTCCTGCACCGATTCCCACACCTTTTCCAGCAAGTCGTTTAAACATGGGTGCATTCTTTAGCATATCTGGCAGAATCATAAATCTTATTTTGGATCCTCTTATAAAAACTAGTTCCAAATTATTCGTGCGTCCATCCCGTAGAGTTACTACTACATTGCTCATTTGACAGTTCATATTATCTTCTGCTTCAACCAACTTTCCACGAAACACTTCCCCCGTTATTGTCTCCAAAGTGACTGTGTGACCTTCGGCTTCATGAAGTACTTTAATTGGGACACCAATCGACATTTTGAATCTATAAAATGTAATCAACAACTAAACGTATAATTTATACCGACAAAATGTACAAACCGGGGTTTGTTTCCAAATTAATGTACGACTTTAAAAGTTTTAAAAGTAAGTACTACGAGTCATAATTTATGACACAGCTATTTAATGTACTGTTTTACTTACCAGGAATGATATCAAGTAGTAATATGAATTGAAAGTTAATCTTTATTCTAGTTTTGTGATGGACAAAAAAACAACTTCGAAAAAAGAACCGCAAAATTGAATTCTCCACCAAAATTTTATTTTGGGGCAATTTCAAAAATCGGCCCCCATGTGCGTTTGTGTCGTGAGAGAAAAAGTCCAAATTCTGGTGAAAAATTAACATTTATTTATATAGGAATTTTAGTAGACTTCATTAAAATTATGGGTACTGTGGAGAAGCCCAACTTTGTACCATGCCTAACATTCGTGCAACGTGGTCAGGTAAAATTTTAAATGATATTTAAGTATGAAACATTAAAGAGTGTAAATTATTTTGTGTGTTAATGTTTTGTTTTGTTTATTTGACAGGCGAAACCAAAACCAGAAAGGGTATTAATGGACTACTATATTAATAGAAATTACCTTTGTGATGTTATAATGATTTATTTAAGTTGTTCTCTCTTTTTCTACATTTTTTAGATCAAGCCAACAAGGGAGGAACTCCAAGAAATTATTAAGGAAATGAAGCTTAAAGAGTAAGTTATTTAAGTCAGCCTATTTCTTTTGAAAAAATGAACAGCTATTTTCGAATCTTTCTAAAATTCTCTGAATTCTTTCTAATGTACACAATTATACGCTATTTTTTCATTGTTTTGAAAATTAAAACATTAACAGAGCCGAGTATGAGGGTCGACCGAAGCCTGAAGGAGATGCAGAAATGAAAGGGGATAGCGATGAAAAAGATAGTGATGAAGAACTAGATGCCTACTATGACATGGACAATTATGATAATGAACCCACAGACACTGCAGCTAGTATTCCAATTGAACAGCTAATTCTACAAAATTCAGATGAGAGTGACAGCGATAATAATGACTCGGATGAAGAAGAAGGTGAATATTCAGTTCAACCAACTGACAACTTGATTCTTGTTGGACATGTGGATGACGATGTTTGTATGCTGGAAGTATATGGTATGCCCTACCAAACCATTTTATTTTAAACTTTGCTCGTGATATTTTTAAATGAAAGGATGAGAAGAAAAAACTAAACTAATATAGTATATTTTTAAATTTTTACAGTTTTCAACAATGACAATGCAGAATTATTTATTCAGCATGACATTTTTTTGCCAAGTTATCCTATTGCTATTGAGTGGCTGGACTTTAATCCAAAAGATAGTGAAAATCCAGGTCATTTCGCAGCGATTGGGGGAATGACTCCACAGATTGATGTTTGGGATTTAAATCTAACTGGCTGTTTGGAACCAGCGTTTAGTTTGGGTACAAAAAAGGTCAAGAGCAATCGTCATAAAGAAGCAGTTTTAGATTTAGCTTGGAATCGAACAAATAGGTGAGAAATTATCATGAGTCTCTCTTGCTTTTTGTGTACAGGATGCAATATGTGTGTTCCTGACATACTTTCAATGTTTAAAGTATTGTCTATATTTATGTTTGTGTATATGTTATAACAGAAATATTTTAGCAAGTGGGTCAGCTGATAATACCGTAATTTTGTGGAATATGGCCGAGCAAAAATCTCTCATGAAATTATCAGTATTTGAAGAGAAAGTTCAGTCCATCAAATGGCACCCTGTCGAAAGTCAAAATTTACTCACAGGCTCCTGTGATGGGTATGAAATATCATATGGCTTTACGTTAAAAAACCAGTGTGTGTACTTAAGTAATCATTTTATTAAAAAAATTGTACATTCAGAAAGGTGCGACTCTTTGACTGTAGAAGTTCTTCAACATTTAAAACATGGATTTTTGATGGTGAAATTGAAAAAGTTTTATGGAACAAGTTTAATCCTTTGTGCTTCTTTGTAAGTGTAAAACTATACATATCAAAGCTTTATGTAAATATTATAAAAAAAACTTTGCACTTATCAAATAATTTTCTCGTACAAGTACATTAGTTCTACCTTGTCATGAACTTATTTTATTATGACTCACCCTCTGTTTTGTTTGTACATTTTAAATAGGCAAGTAATGATCAAGGGATGGTGTACTATGTGGATATTCGCCAAACCAAGCCAATATGGAATCTAAAGGCTCATGACAAGGAGGTGACCGGTATAACTCTTAGTAGTCATTGTCCTGACCTATGTTTAACTGCCTCAATGGATGAAAGTGTTAAAGTATGGGACTTGAAGGATAACAAACCTCAACTCGTTGTGACTAAAATGATGGATATTGGAGCAATTTATACTTTGAACTCTTGTCCAGATGTACCCTATGTCTTTTGTGCAGGGGGAACAAGGAAAAATAATAATATGTACTTGTGGGATATAAGAGAGAATAGTACAGGTGAATAATAATAATATTTTTTTGTAGACAAAACAATTATAAACCTCATAGTTATACCTCACAAGTGTCTTTTGTACCATTTGTATTTATAATATATTTTATTAATTTTATTCTGTGTGAGTAGTGGTGGAACGTTTCCAAGACAGAAGGTTAGGAGAGACGACTCCAGTTCCTGGCCAAGGAGATGACTCTATGGATCATGAGACAGTGTCAACATTCGCTGGTTTAAGAAATGTGGATAGTAATAGTGATGGTCGAATTCATGTCAATGTGAAGAAAAATAAAACAGTTCAACAAGTACTCCGTGATGCTACAGAGGCTGGTCCAAGCCAAGAATCAAATCCTCATAATAATAAAAAGAAACCAAGCAAAAAGAGTTAATTATGTAGCACATACAAAAAAAATCATTTTTACTATTTTCTTGTACATTCATCGAACTCTGTCAAAAATATTATAATTATTATTTGGTCCTCAATAAAATCGCTATTTAATTTTTAAAGAAAAAAACATCCTCTTTCAAAAAAAATAAGCGCCTGTTTCCACGTACGGCATGCCCTGCATTCTAGCGAGGAGCCGAGAGAACCAACTTCGAGCGTGCCAGTGTGCATTGAATTGCCGATTTTTCATTTCAGATCGAAAAAGGACTGGGCCTTTTTTTGGGAAATTCCTTCAAGATGGTAAGCGAAAAGATTATAATTTTGATAGAAATAGTCGTGGATTTAGTTTGTAGGTTAATTGCTTGAAAATTCTGAGTTTTTTTTCACAATTTGAAAGTTTTTATGAAACATTTCACAAGTACGGTTACATTTGAAATTGAAGTCAATTTGTCATTTTAATTTTAATTTTCTCTCCTTTTCTGTAGTCGGCACACAAAACGCTTCGCATTAAGCGAAAGCTATCTAAAAAATTAAACCAAAATCGACCAATTCCTCAATGGATAAGAATGAGGACGGGTAACACAATCCGGTGAGTTTTTTTTTTCGTTTGCATAATGATAATTTGACTACGCTGTACCAAAGTAATGAATTGTCATGAATGTTTACTTACAACGTGACTAAAATTCTGTATTAATTTGATAAAGTTGGGTTGTTAACCTGTGTTGTTACAATTCTACACGAGAAATATAATGAGAGAGTTGTACAAGAGGTCTCATTATGATTTATTTATTGAATTTTAGATATAACGCCAAGAGACGTCATTGGAGACGAACCAAGTTGAAGTTGTAAATTTGGACGAACCAGAGGAGGCATCTCGGTTTTATAATATGGTGTGTGACTGGAGTAAGTTGTCGTCGATAATTTGAAAAACAAGAACCTATCCATATAAACAAACTCTGTATGCATTCAAGTTTCGGATAATAAACTTTCTTTGTGTTGAGATGTCTTGAATTTGTTGAATCGTAATTGACCATCATTGTTTTTAATGTGTGTGTAAATTGCAACCCATTTTTCTTGTGTCAAGTCTTTATTCACAATATAGAAAAGGATCCTCTGTTTAAGTACAGGTCAACTTATTTTTAAATTAGCAAGTATTTATTATTTATAATAGAACATGAGGTTGCATCAAATTTTCTCCTGACAAAATCATACATATAACCTACTTAAACGAGCCTTTAAAGTTTACAATAATTTCATAAAAGTATTTTCAAAAAAATTTAGTTGAGTTTACAAAAGGACTTATTGTAGGGGCACTGTGGTACAAAGTGGATTAAGATAAAGGTGGATTTAAATGCTAAATAGAAGGGAAGGAGTTTGATGGTTAACAGCCGTGACTTGTGTTTGCATAATTCATTGGGAATAATATTTATTGGTAGAGGAGAGTTTAAGGAGAAGGAAGGAAAAGACAAGAGTTTATTTTCAATTTGGGAAAAAACGGAATGTTGTATAGGGCGCTGTGAGTGTCTGTGTATGGACAAGGAATATATATTTTTTGTGCTTATAAAAAGTTGGATATAGTCACAGACTCAGAGAGCGACGGACTTTAATGTAAGTAAATTACCGTAAATGACCTATTAGAACCCCTACACTTTATAGAGCCCCGGCACCTAATAAAACCCCTAGAGTATGGTACAGTTTTCTGTAACATCAGTGCACTTTTTTGGCCGTTTAGTCCACAAAATTCAACCAATTGACAAAACAATTTCTATAAAGTCCACTGGACATGAAAAGGCTCGTTGTAAACCCAAAATATTTGTCTCACTTAATAAATAAATCTGATTATAGGCAACTTTCAGATACAGCCCGGGCCTCTTATAGAAGCCGGGCATCTAATACAATCCTGAGAAAAAGTTCGAATTATTTTTAGAACCCCGGGGTTGTAATAGGTCATTTACGGTACGCAGCAAAGCAGCCATCATTTGCAAAGTAAGGTGAGCAAGAGATGGTCTAGGGAGTTTTCTCCGGAACTCTGAAAAATCTCTCCAAGAACCAAAGGAAAACAAATTTTTGTTTTGTTTCAATGACCTTTAAGTGCATGGGGGGTGTCAACAGGGATTGAGTGGATGGGGCCAGGTCCCTCGCCATCCTGTATACGGTGCAATTCTGGAGCTCATGGAACTTGAAAATATTGTTGCTAATACCGTCTACTTAAAAGCTCGAGAAGGTATGATTTTTATATTTCCAATCATTTAAATCATCTTTTACTTTCATTCCATTTTATTTTTCTATATTTATTATCATTTGGAATACATTTAACAGTTACTTTTTTTCACTTAAAACTTTGTAGACAAGATTTTTAAAAAAATTTACTTTCGATTTTATGTTTCAGTCCTCTTTTATTACCATCCTTTGAATTTATTATGAATTCATTATAGTATGCTTGTTTTTGTTTGTGGCTGTCCAATTATGTCAATCAGACGTTGAATACCTAGTATTTAACAACGAGAACATTGTAATCAAGTATTTATGTATAGTACTTTGTTTTTTAGAGTGAAGCTTTTGACAAATTATAACTGAAATGTATCAAGTATGCCGTGTATTTTACTATAAATTCTTGTCAAAATGTTTGAATCAAAAAATAGGGCTATATGACCCCTCTGAAGGTCACAACTATTCACATACTATACAAATTTTGAGTTTGTAGTTCCTAAAAAGTACTTAAATATTCAATCCTATTCGTCATAACTAGTGTTTTGAAACTTGGGTTTTTATTTTTGTTGATTTACTTGACTGCTAGGTCATTCAACTAAAATTGATACATGTTGTTGTGAAATTCAGAGTACTTATTTGTGTCTTTTTTGTATTGATACAATCTTTAATATTCCAACGTATGACACATTGTACATATGAAAGTATAAGTAATCTCTGTTATGAGGGTACATCATTCAACCATGTACTGTGTTTAATTATGATTTTTTAGTATCTTGAGTTTATTTATGAATTTGTGAAAACTTTTTTCAAAAACTTATTTGTATATGTTACCCTGTTGCTCTGTCATAAAAGATTTGAGTATAATTGCGTGCGACACAGAAATGGCCATGTAGTAAAATTAAGATTTATGTAGCGTTTTATACATAACATCAACATGGAAATGGTAGTAAGTTTTGTAAGGTATACTGAAAAGTTTCGACTATGTCTTGAAGCATCTATGTTTAGGTGTTACTCTCAAACATGAGGACTTGTCAACTGCAAATAAGCAAAGTTACTATGAAATTATTTGTGTGGGTTAATTAAGTAAGTTGGTTTATTTAATGCAAACAAGGTGAAAGGAAAAACTAATTATAGGAATCCGTCATGTTCATTTTTGCTAGGTTCTATTTATTTATTTATCAATTCCCATCCTTATGATGTACTTAATGTAAGTAGGTAGAATGTTTTCAAGACGTCAAGTGTCTCATTCTGTATTTGAGTCTATATAATGATCAAAATGTTTTACATCTGATAATCAAATTCTAAAATAATGTATACAACTGTGTCATCTTTTGAGATGCTTGGAAGAGTTATATTTATTATATTAGTTATTAGCTCACATCATGATTTTAATGTGTTTATTTTTGTTTTATTTTGTTTTTCATATGTGATGATGATTTTGGGGTCGTCTCTTCCAAATACTTCCGTTTAACATTAAAAGCAACAGCTACAGGCTAGTATATTTATATATATTTATTTTGTTTTTTGTATATTCTGTATATTCTGTTTCTTATTACGAATGATGTGCGTGTATGATTATATGTAGCTGTAAACTGTTTATATATTCATGCCTTTTATGACAAGAATATTTAACTATAAAAGCATTATAACATATATTTTTGTTTTCATTATATATCCAGATAGCAATAAAGGCAAGAGTAAGAAGTGGCGGAAAATTTTGCAGGTTTGTTGTAGTCTCTCAGTAATGTCCATGTATATCTAAAAAAAATTAGTAATATATGACTTTTACTTTTTCAACAGTTTCCTCACATTTCTCACTGCATTGATTTCAAGAATAAAATAGGTGAGACTTTTAATCATTGTTCGTTGACATGTGTTATACAGATTAGCTCCATTGATTCATGATACATGCATATAGATCAATGGGATAATAAACATACTGATATACACAGTATTGATATTACGATATGAACTAATCAAAACTTGTTTTATGAATTTTGTCCACTTAGACTCTTACTATAGCTACGTTGTAGACCAGCAACCTATTGGACGGTTATTATTTCGACAATTCTGTGAAGTAACTAGGTAATGAAAATTGCTCAAAGCGTCATAAACTACAATTAAGGAAACATTAATATGGTGACTGTATTGTTTTTTATCCCCTTGTAGTGCTCATTATCACCTGTGCAATCGATTTCTCGATGCTGTGGTAATTAATTCATTTGATTTATTGCTATTCACATTTAGTGTACACTTGTAGTCAAATTTTACATTGGTCTCAAAAAAATCAAAAACTTTGGACATTTGTGTTCAGCAGCAAAGTTGAATTTTCGGGAAGGGAAACACTGAACAATGTTTCGGATTCCCTCATTATGGACAACATTGTTCTATACTTTCAAAAACACTCTCAACTTCTCTGCTGGACACATTCATGTATCATACATGCATCAGTGATTTTGAAGTTCAATTTAATATTAAAAGATAAATTAAAAGAGAGTCATTACCTTGAGAAAGGAAAATCAACAAATCATTGACAATAACTTTCAATCATCAGTTTCTTCTAAATGACTGATTAATTTCATGTCTGACATAAAAATTAATCAAAAACTTTCTCAATTTTTTAAATTTTGTGAAACGCAGGAGAAATATGAAATTGAAATGGATGAACGTCGTCTGGAGCTTTCACAAACGATATTCAACACTTTCCTCGCCAGTAATGTAAGTGTATAATATATGTCACAAGCATATTTGTCATACAGAACATTCACTTGGAGTTTTAGAGTTTTACAGTATACTTTCATGACCTATAGTACACAGTTAAATATGGTATAAATAATGGAATGGCGTTTATTTTTATCAGAGTGCCGAAGCGGTGAGCCTGGTGGATCCAGAAATCATAGAAAGATGTCAACTTAGTGCAGGTGCTAAATTTACCCTTTCTAACTTTTTATGTGTGTATTTAACTTAATATTACATGTTATTAATGACTGTTTTTTACTTTAAAATTATGATGGCAGGTACTAAAGACCAATTCGGCGAGGCAACCGGTCAAGTCAAGAGCTTCCTTGCGGAAAAATGTTTCCGTCTATTTGAACAATCTATGTACTATCATAGATACCTTCAATGGAAATGGCTTGAAAGGTATGTATTTACATAACTAGTAATTTTAAAATTGTTGTACATATATGTGTATATAGTGTATATATTAAATTTTATATTTTGCGTCCTTTCAGCCAACTGGTGACACACAAAACTTTTCGAATGTACAGAGTTTTGGGAAAGGGTACGTTTAAAAAAATTATTTTGAATAAGTCATTCTACCATTCATTTTTCTGATTTATCTATAATTTAACTCTGTTTTTTACATTTTAGGCGGGTATGTTTCGATTTTTTTTCTATTGAAGTCATTGAGTCAATGTTAATAATAAGTTCAATGTACTAATTTTGTTCTCTTGATTTGTTTAGATTTGGTGAGGTATGCGCTTGTCAGGTCAGGGCAACTGGCAAAATGTATGCGTGTAAAAAGTTGGAGAAAAAGCGTATTAAAAAACGTCGTGGGGAAGCGATGGTTCTCACAGAAAAGCAGATACTTCAACGAATCAACTCGAAATTTGTCGTCTCCTTAGCTTATTCGTATGAAACCAAAGACTCACTCTGTCTCGTTCTCACTCTCATGAATGGTGGTGACCTTAAATTTCACATCTACAACATGGGGGTACTTACATTATATACTTATTTTAAATAATAATTTTCATGACAAAATACAAAAAATCAATCCAGTCACCCATAATAAAAAACATTGTTTTTTTTAATTTAAAATAAAAGAGTGAACCAGGCTTTGACCTTGAACGTGCTCGATTCTATGCTGCCGAGGTATTCATTAATTGTTACCACACCAAATTATCATTATCTTTTTCAATGGTGCTTTAAAATGAAACAATGTAATAGGTACTTTGTGGATTGGATCATTTGCATACATTGGGGATTGTATATCGTGATTGTAAACCGGAAAACATACTTCTTGATGATCATGGTCATGTACGAATCTCGGATTTAGGACTTGCAATTGAAGTACCAGAGGGTGAAAATGGGTAATTATTTATTACTTAATGTTTTTCATCCTTGAAAATTTGTGGTCAAAGACTTAGATTTTATTTTTTTATGCGTATGTTTTTATTTATGATACATTTTCAATCTGTTTTTCAATCAGATCTGTTCGTGGACGTGTAGGAACTGTTGGCTATATGGGTAGGCTTTTCTCTTTTTTTCTTTATATATGTATGCACACTGTACTATGACGTTGAATCATGTATAACTACCAGAAACAAATCATGTGAAAGTAATAAATGTAATCTGGTCATGTATGTTTATTTTATTTTATTACAATATTGTAGCACCTGAAGTAATTGATAACGAGAGATATACTTTCAGTCCAGGTACGTAATAAATCCATTTTAGTTCATGGAACTAATTCCATGTACCTTTCAGATCATGTGTGAAAGAAACAAGTGCCATATGGAGAAATTTCATACATGTAGACCTACATGTTGTATTTATTAAGTCACAATCTCTTTGTTTGTTCAGATTGGTTCGGATTTGGATGCTTAGTCTACGAGATGTTGGAAGGAGCTGCACCGTTCCGAACGGTCGGTTTTTGCTCATGAATTTTGACATTATTTAATTTAAACAGCTAATATTTCATAACTAATAATACTAAAAAATAACTATGAGTCTTGTTTCGTGTAAATTTTATTGTTAATTCTGATTATCAATTTTAGTGACTCATGAATAATGTTTTTATGAAAAAATAATTTTATTTACTTTTTTAGAGGAAGGAAAAAGTTAAGCGAGAAGAGGTTGACAGGCGTGTGAAAGAAGAACCCGAAAGGTTAAAAAAATTATTTTTTAAAAATTATTAAAGAAATTAATAATGCAAGGTTTCAAAACTATCACCTCTTCCATATTGTTCATAATAATTAATATGAGTTTGTCATTCACGCAAACATAACACATAGTATTTTTTGTATATGTAGGTACTCTTCTCGTTTCTCTGAAGAAGCCAAATTACTCTGCCAAATGGTAAAACTTTATTGATGATATAATAGACGTGTGTGTATAATGAAGTAATTTTATTGAAGTTACATCGAGATTCATTGTTAATTTCATTGATGTGTCATGTGTTAAAAACAATCAATCACTGAAAAACTTTACTGATTTGTTCTGATTTATTTCAAATTTACAGTTATTAAGAAAGTCGCCCAAAGACCGGTTAGGTTGTAACTCAGGCCGAAAAGGAGCTAAGGAAGTAAAACAGCATCCATTCTATTCGTCACTCAATTGGAAGCGGGTAGAAGTGGGGCTAGTAGACCCACCATTTACTCCAGATGTAAGTCTTACTTTGTTTAAATATGTAACTAATTTTTTTTATAGCAATGCAGTACGAGTTTTTGAGTTGAGAATTTTTTAAATTCCATTTTCATGGTGTAGACAACGCTTTTATCAGTTTAGTTTAGTTTAGTTTTATTCAAGTGTCAAGTCAATACAGTTCATACAAAGTTCATATATAATTTAATACAAT
>JAQIVZ010002634.1:0-19286 GCA_034700945.1 Arrhopalites spinosus | reverse complement strand
CAATAATAGGGTATGGAATTTTTTATTTTGGCCATTGTCCCACTATCAAACTCTTCTGAGACCTACACAGCGTCAATAATCCCTCAGGTAAACTTTTACCCTTTTTTCCCTCGCGGTCAAATCGGGAGAAATTTTTGACATAGCATGTATACTCTCTCTATATAAGTACATATACTTTGCTCTCTGTATTTTGCTCTACGTAAAAACTTGAAATAAACCAAAGTTGATACTCAAACTCTTTACTACATGTACCGTTCAATTACACACAAATAAGTACATACACACATACACATACTATAGTGACCCTGAGTCACTCTTATGCCAGCGAGTTAAAGGCTCACTCTGATGCTACAGTTGTTCCAATATCATTGTTTATTTTATTTTGGAATTCCAAGAAACGTCACTTCATTTACATGACTCAATTCTGTCTCAAGTATTTCACAAAATCACACAAAAAATTATCCACAACATTGTTTCAACGACCATTTCTGACTAAAATTTTAACTTAAATATTTACTTTGACTATCTCTTTCTAATTGTGTCGGCTACAAATTGAAACTTTTTTCTTTCGTCTAAACTGAAAATGTTAAGTTTATTTTTTTCAAACAAAAGATTCTCCATGATTCCCACACTCTCTACAACCCCCGCCCCCGCTCTCGACTGGATTACAGTTAGAAATTGAGAGAGATGCATTGCAAAGACAAGACGAAGATGGAATGGTATATTTTATTTTTTTTGTATGGAAGAAAAGTTGAAAAGCTTATTAGCTGTTTCATATCATTACTAAGAGGATAGAGAGAGAGAGAGAAAGCGAAAGACAAGGGCGGAGGATTTAAGCTCCTTCAAAGTTGAGAGTAAGCTTTTGAAGTTGCTTGTGGTGATGGTGTGTGTGTGTCAGGGAGTGTCAGTAAAAATAAATAAATTTGACTGGAAAAGTTTTTTTGGTAAATATCGAAAGAAAGAGAGAGAAAGTGTCTTCTCGTACTTACTTTCACTTGTTTTTTTAGGTACAAAGTTAGAGTCATAGAATTAGACAACATTTTATTCTCTCTGTAAGTACACCCATCCCTTAATTCTCTCTCTCTTCCTCAAGGTGAAACAATAAGCATGGAGATGATGGTACAAGTTGTTTTTGAAACAAATAAATTATTTCTATTCCTATAACACCTGGTACGACCACACGTGCACACACAAAGAATTTAAGGGTAGTAAAAGGCAAGGAGAAAGCATGTTAAAAACTTGTATGGATTCAATTTCAAGGGAATAAAGGGAGGAGGAGAGAAAGTAACGGTTATTACACTTTTAACAGACATTACACATTAGACAAGTTGAATGAAGATGACGTAATAATAAGTCAGGTGCGAAGGACTAACGACAAGTATAATTGTTAATGACAAACACCCCGAAGTTGGCAATTTTCGCCCATTATTCTACTCCTCTCTTGTGTCTATAGGCTGGAGGATGAAACATTCTCTGTTCAGTTGTTCTCGTACATCTTCACTTTGACTCTCTTACCTTCACAAAAGTAAAATGATGGGGAACGTGAGAGAAATGTAATGCTTTCTCCCGCTTTCTCTCTCTCTCTCTCATTTTCACTGGAAGGAAAGAAGCATTAAACAAATGAATGACCCCTCTTCTTCTCTCTGTGTAGGTTGTAGGACGTAGATCATTAAAATGATGCCATAAAATTAACACAATCGATTTTACATTCAACAAGTCCATTCATGCGTATCCCTTGTCTCCTTATCCGTCAATATAAAATGTCCTTTAAGACAACCGTCAGGGAAGAAACATTTACGAGGTAATGAGAGAGAGAGAGAGAGAGAGAGAGAGAGAGAGAGAGTCTCAAGGGCTTGTCAACATAAGAAATTGTTTTCCCATTTAAATTTTCTATTTAACATTGGCTGTACATATAGATTATCCCCCATCTGCACAGTAGACCCACAGTGGGCTAATGTTTAGGCGAGAAACCAAGAAAATTGTGTGGGCTGGGTTTTTTATTGTTGTGTCCATTTAATTACATTCCAAAATGTAAATTTTATGAAATGAACGTCATCACCACACTCAAACTTTTTTAGTGGGGTGGTCAACACATATTTTCATTGAAGAAGGTCAAAGCAATTCTTTTTTTAGTCAAAACCAAGCGTGGGCCTAAAGTTTCTTTTTTCAAAAAATTAGACAAAATTAAAATGGTTGTCAACTTTCACCCTCATTGTACAAAGTATGCCCTTCATTTTAAATTGTTAAAATCACTGGACAATATATTGGAAATAGTAAACAAAATTGAAATGTTGATGTACAGATACAACACGTAGTTTTCCAAATTGTCTAATAATAATTTAAGTGGTGGCTTGGGTCTCTTGAAACTGTGGAATGTGGACTACGTAGATTAAAATTGAGTTGATTGGACGATGAAGAGGAGGAGGAGGGGTGAAATAAAGCCACAATACAAGGACGGTGACATTAATCAAATGTAGGGTGAACGAAGAAGGGAAAAATGTAGGTCGGATGCTATAAAAAGTAAATAAGTTACAAACTAAAAATTATTGGAACAAAAGGATCGCCAGTTGACTTTCACTCTAATTGTAATTGACTTGAAGGAGGCCAAGAAATTTGTCAGGAGAAAGTGACGCTTTCTCAATATTATTTTTATTACACTGTACACCAATTTCTATTTCATACAAGTAATAAAATGTCAAGGAGTATCACAGTATTGAGTGTAGAACACACAACAGAATAGACTAGTTTTCTCAAAAAAAAAATAGTAATATCAAGGCCTCTTAATTGAGTTTAGTCAAACATCACGAGAGTGGTTAAGTGATGGTGAAAGTCTTGCAAATATTGTGTAAGAATTTTAATCATTTTGAATTAAAATTTAAATATAATCAAAAAACTTTCAATGTCAACTTGTTTATGTTTACCAGATTTTCTATTCAAACCTTATGACCCCTAGTTTTATATAATCACAAAATAAACTACGTCACAAAGTTAAGGTACACACCTCAGTTTATATTTATCAAAAAAGTACAATTTAATAATGAAAAGGGGAGGTGGAGGGGGGGCGATATTTTTTGTGAGGGAAAAACTGAATGAAAATTTTGTGTCTAATTGTTTTTGTACACAAGAGAGAGAGAGAACTTTCTTCTTTTTCTGGAGACAAGTTGAAACAATTTAGACCAAGATAGAAAAGGATTAAAAGATCTACGCTTCAATTTTTTTTTCTTCTCTTGTCCTTTCTCAAATATTAATCAAGAATTCGACAAGATAAAAAAAAAGAGAGCGATGTGAAGGAAAACGAGTTTTCACTCTTACTTAATTTTTTTTCATGTACCTTTTTTTCATCTTTCTCGCTACTTTTGTGAGCGTTGGACAACAAAGGAAAAATGAGGGGTAAAATAAGAGACTAAGAGATTGAGTCTAACTTTACACATTGGTCTCCTTCTCTTTTGTGTGACATACTCATGACGATTACAGGTGAAAGCGAGAGAAAGAGAGAGACAGAAAAAAAGAAGACGTAGCCCGCTTGAGCCTTACATTTTACCCGGTCCATCCAATTTTGACTAAAGAGTTAAAGCCCACGGCACCTTCTTTTAGGAATGACGACATGACAGAGAAATTGGAAAGAAGCTTTCTTGTTTTTTTCTCTCTCTGTGTATTCGTTATAACCTACAAACAGAAAAAAGGGGAATGGATATTTTGTTGAATTTATGTTTTTTTATATATCAGATTCCAGTGGCTTGGTCATGTAGTTTGATATGAAACGAAAGAAAAAAAATTCCAAGAATAGTTGTTGCTTGTACAAAAAAACTGTAGAATCTATTTTTCATTTTCTCCAAGTATTTTCATAGAATTTTCCAAGTACAAGGGATTCCATGTGTACACTTGTCTCCTTCTCTCAAGTGGTCTCCTCTCGTCTCGTGTAAAGGGAGATGGAGTATTTCTATACAATTTACAATTTCTTTTGTCTCTACTTTTCATACAAAACCCATAGTCATCAGAATAGAGAGAAAGGAAGGGAGAGATGATGGAGTTTGTCCTAAATGAAATAAGAAAAACACTGCGACTATACTACAAGAGAGACCAAGTGCGTGGGCATAACCCAGAAACTCACTGGGTATCAGTAACTACTAAAAACTCTCAATTTTCAATTTGAAAACTAGACAGGGACTGGGTCATCTCATGAGATACCTACCGATATAAAAATACTCCCTCGCACACATTCCTCAAATGAAATAATGCCAATGTATAACTTTGATTTTTCCCCCAATTTCATCAGTTTGTCAAATTAAAGATTTCAAAATGACAGTTTTTATTGATTGTCGTCCATTCAAGTTGAATTAAATTTTCATTTAATTTATATTGTGTGTTGACACGAGACAAATAAAGAATTCATTAAAATATTTACGTGGGCATTACTCTATTGTGGATTAAAATATTTTCCCTAATGGAAAGTTTATATTTTAATCTCTTCAAACAAAAATTACAATTCATCAGACTCTCTGTGTGTGTCAAGGGACTTGAAAAAAAACCACACAAGATGAAATTTCTGAAGACACAACTATGGAAATTTATTTGTTAAATTTGTAGGTACAAGAAAACCATTATAAAGTATTAAAAATTTATTGTGTATGCATTTTAATGTAAATTTCTTGTTCTTTATTGTCAACATTTTATTCCTATTCATCATTCAATTTCCCAAGAGAGAGAGAGAGAGAGAGAGCAAAAGGGATTCCTTGAGACTCTGTGAATGTCAATGAGAGAGATTAAGTAGTTTTTTTTCTATGTTTTATGAGGCATTGTCAAGTACCTAGATACTAGATACCTTTTGAGTCAACAAAAGAAGAAGAGAGTTACCCCCCACACATTACCAACGGCTCAACTGTCATACATAGAGATGAATGGATGACACTGTCAAAATTTGTATAGAAATGGGCCTAAAGAAATATTTTGATATTTTATGCAAAAGGTGAAATCCCCGTAGTTGGTCGCCGTCGTTGTCCTCCCCCTCTTTTTCTTTACTTGGGGTTCTATTATGATAAGCAAGGACGTCATACTTTGAGAAAGAGGAAAATAAGTACTCGTTGTACAGCAAGTTTTAAAATAAGAATACAATTTTTTGTATATTAATTTTTATGGAGCTCTTTTACTCCATATTATAAAATATACAACAGGAGAGAGAGAGAGGAAAATGAGGACAGTGTAGTTAAAATAAAAAGTAAGAGAGTAAGAGAGTTAAAAAATAAAAGGTTGTATATTTTGTATTTTGAGTATGCTCCAACTTTCTCCATTTCAAGTTTTCTCTGGAAAAAAGTCAAAAATTTGATGAGATTTAACTGCAGTGTAACCATTAAAAGTTTTTTTTCTCACTCTCACTCGTAAAAAAGAACAAGATGGTGCGTAGGCCATAATGGGGGATACATGTTGGAGTAATGACAAGGCTTGTTAGGAGGAGGAGTAAAGTGTTAAATAGTGAAAAGATATAAGGTTTCTAAAAATAGTGGGAACAAAACCATGGTCCATGTCTTTTTGTGTTAAATGGAGAGAACGAGAAGATTCATTTTTTGTAATGAATATCTTCTCACCTTTTTTGTTTTTTTTTCTAATTCAAAATATAGGTTTGCCCTTTCCCCTTTATTTTTCAAGAAAGTTTTTAGAGTCTCTATGGAGAATTTTTTTGTGGTCAGATCCAAGAGAAAATGGAAATGATGCACAAGAAAGAGGGGGAAAGCCTATTAAGGAATATTTGTGATTTGATGTAAAGTTAATGGACTTTGACATAGAATGAGATGATGATGATTATGTGGGAAATTCTCTTTCTCTTTTTTTTTGTGTGTGTACACACGGGAGTCGAGAGAAAAATACATTAGACATTATGAAGAAAAAGAGAGGAGTCTTGTCAAACTTGGCTACTCATAATCACTCAAACTTTTTCCAGTTCTCTGGTGCTTTCACTTAGAAAAGTGAAAGCTAGATATTTGGAACAGTCATTTTAATGGATGTCAAAGCTCATATTTGTACAACCCACTTCAATTTTTTTTAAAGGATTTTCATCATCAAGACTGGGAATTAATCTAAACAATGTTTTGCTCAGAATTGTAATAAACTTGATGCACTTTTAAAACTAATTTGACTTTCTTCAAGGAAACCAGTCAAATTAAGTATTGATGCAATTTAATTGTAGATAAATACAGGAGAAAGTAAATATTTTCATAAAGATAGAAATAATTGAAATATTAAAATTCGCATAGTGAAATTTTCAGTCATATTACTAAATACTTATCAACAAAACTTGTTAGAGGAGTATCTGTACAAATGAATATTTTTTTGCATAAAATAAATACAAATTATGAGAGAGGGAAAGTTAATAAAAAATGAGTATAATGAAAATCAGTCTTTTGAAGGTTAATTTAATTATTATTGCTCAATCATTGTGACGACTATCTCACTCTATCCATGCCCACTCATAATATTAATTGTTGATTTAAAATGAATAAAGTATGAAAAAAGTAATCAAGTGTTTCACAAATGATAAAAATTCTCGGATTTTATTACTTAAGCTTCAGTCCCCCTCCATCGATTGGAGTCAATTGCCTAGACTGAACTTTATCTACATAATACAAATCTCTCTCTCTCTCATGAGAAAAGCTCTTTCATCTCTCAAAATTCTCAAAATCTCGTATTGAGGAGGCGTAATAGACTAATGACAGGACAATAGATTTTACAAATAATTAGAATACGTCATAATTAGTTCCCTCACATTATTCATCAAGTTGGTGAGCCGGAATACAATCAAATTCAAGTGTTCAAAAATGACCCCAAATAGTGACCACAATAGAATGAAAACGAGAGCGTTTGTCCCTGACTTTCATCTTTCATTAAACTTGTACTCAGTACTGTAAACTATTTTTTGACAGAATCCCAGAACAATTTTATGTCTGAAGGGGGTGGTCAATGAAATAGAACGTGGGTTTCATTAGAAAATTCACGGTAGTACAGAATTAGAAATGAGGGAGTAAATATTGAATTGGTGTTGAGGAATTTGTAATTTACGGTATGTCGACATAACCAGTAACCTTGCTCTTCCCTGGGATGAGTCCATGGGATAATTTGTCTACTGTGAGAAATGAAAAGCTTATTCATTGTGTGGTGCTAGTTAAGTCCACCATCATGGAGTCATTTCCATATCAAAGCGGGTGGAGGAAGAGGGAGAGACAAAATTCCATACAAATTAGGAGGGGGGAGGACAAAGATTTTATAAACTAAACTTACTCACACACACAACAACAACAAAAGAACCCTCAACTTCCATCAAATGTCATGTAGAATGTTCTTTCCCTTTCTCGAGGGAAAAACAAGTAAAACCTAATAAAATATTGGGACAATAGATTCTCAGTAAATTTTGTATTTATCCTCCCCACAAAATTGCCTCATTCTTTTATAAGAGAGAGAGACACGACAAGTGTTAAAATTTTCATTTTCTGATAGAATTTTTGAAAATAAAATCCAATTCAACGTGTAAAGAGTACAGTCTACACGTGTACGAATATTATTTGATGATAAACAACTTGAATGATTTCCATCAGTTAAAAATTTCTAGTATTTCATTTCACACAACAACAAAAAAAAGTTGAAAATTTATTTGATTGAGTTCTAGGTATAATTAGGATGGTTGGTTACATGATTTTGATTGGGAGTTGACACAAAATAAAAAACTAGAAAACTTTTGACAAATAGAAAATAAATGACGGTGTAGTTCTAAGTTGATGCCCACTTTCCACTTTGGCAATGATGATTTAATAAGAATATATGTATTGTTATGTCATGAATCAAAATTTAAATTGGTTCTTTTAATAAATTGTCTTGTACGAGGTGAGGATAGCTAGAGTGATATTGAGGGCTTGATACAAATAAAATCATGGAGTCCACTCATTTCAATTTTTATTAAAGTTAGTCAATTATTACGTCACATTTGATATTATACTTTGTGTCGTCTATTAGGAAAGACTTTTGACTTTGGAATTGCTTTTTTTCTTTAAAAAAGTCTCTTTCTCTCTCTCTCTCTCTATTATAATGGTACAAAATATTGAGACTTGTTCTCTTGTGTACTGAGTATTTGTGGGATAATTTATTATGTATGTACAATTGACAATTAAAATTACTTTGAATATTTTAGCAAGGTACGGCGCTCCTTTGTAAATATTTCAATTGAGCTTTTTTTTTCTCTTTGTCAATGTGTGGAAATTATTTCGACCTACAGACACAAAGTACGAAGTTAAATATATTTTGTTTTGTATACCTTCCTATCCTAAATTATATTCCTCTCTCTCTTTATTTGTGGGTCTAAATGTCACTTGATGGAGAGAATATTGTCTTAATTTTAATTTTTGCAATTTTCTTGTTCATACATTGACATCAAATATGCAAAGAGTAATTACCTACGTACGAGTATGTCCATGAAAGAAAGCAGAAGAGCTATGCCAAGTGAACCATAATTTTGCCCTTTTTTTAAAGTAAATATTTTTCAATTCTTGGGCTATATTAAGAAATCTAATTATGTTAGAAACAAAGGCAAATATATTTTGCAAATTTGAGGATTGGAGTAACTAAAAGTGTTTGAAAAAAATAGTTGAAAACTTGATAGTCTTTAGAATAAACCAAATGACGTTTTATCAGCTAAATATTTTTGATGATATTAAATCAAATTTGTTGCTTGATGGAGATTGACAGTTTTATCAAGAAAAAGGGATCAAAAAGTATGACAATTTTCTTGGAAATTCAATTTCTATTGTAGTCACAAACTTTAAATGTTGTCAACGATTAAAATCTCAATAAGGTTGAATACCCTCAATTGACTTTGACATTTGATGAGACAGACAAATATTTTACAATGCAGATAGTCAAGAATGTGACTTAATACTTTATAATCGTAGTACTATACATTTATGAGCATGTATACATATGAGAAACATGTTGCTTGCTTAAAAAATCAATAACTGGAGAAAATCTATAGTTGAATTCATGAATGCTATTTAATTGATATTAAATCATTACACATAATAAAAAGATAAAAAGAAAATTCCTTTTTTTTGTTTACATTTCTAATGTAAATTCTCCCGTTTCTCAAATAAATTTTTGTTTACTCTTGGTCTTTGTGGATCCGTTTACAACCAAGGGGAGTCATATTTCCTCCATATAAATAAAATCTGTTCTTTTTCCATTTTCCATATTTTTTGGGGGAATCAAGTCAATGCCAACATATGAAAAAAGCTGCTCTGTGTAAAAGAATCTCCTTTTGTACTCTCATCCTTACGAGTATCTGTATAACACGATACTGGTACATTTATTATATTAATTTTGGAGATAGAAAATGAGAGGAAAATAAATCGCAATACCAAATTCCCACAAATATACTTGATGCTAGAATTAAATTGGTCAATATTTGGTCTTGTCTAATATTTGGGAGGAGTGACCATGTCAAAAGACAAATTCGTATGGGAAAATGTCAAAATTAAATTGAGCTTTTTGTTACATTTTTTTGGATAGTCTAAAAAATAAAGAGATGCATGTCCATAGCAGAGTTATGTGAACATTTTGTTTATAAATCACCACCTGGATTAAACTCTCTAGCCTCAATTTTTGTCTAGTAGAAATAGTAGAGATGGATAAAACATTTGCCACGAGTAAACAAAAAAAAAGTCTGTGAATATCAGAAACCGGATGCCGTTTTTGTGTTCTAAAATAGAAATCACTGGCGGTGATTTTTGGTCTGTTTCTCTCTCTCAATCAAACCACATTCAATTCAATTTTTACAACCTCAAAAAAAATTAATTTCCCATTCTGCAATTTTTTTTTTTCATATTTGAGAAAAAAGAATTCATATGAAATGAGCAACAAAAAAAGATGAATGGATAATTTCTTTGATAATTCTCCAAAAGTAAAATTCCATATCCAAACAATTTGTCAAAAAAAAAATCTAGTCCACTATTCTAAATATTACATTGGATCTTAGATTAGACCAAAAACATGTTATCAAATTGGGAAGATTTTTGTAGAGTAAGAAAAAAAGCCGTTGTTGGTTGTGTGTCTCTTAGAATTACTCAACATTATTCACTTTTTTATTTGTTTTGAAAACTGGAATAAAATGTTACAGGGGAATAAAAATCTTGACATGTTCTAAACTCTTGGTATGGAACAGTAGAGAGTCGAGAGACAAAAGAAGTGAAATGATGACATGGAGTATAATGTGTTCCCATTACATGTATGAAATATTTACATTTTCATATTCCTTTGGTATTCTCCCATGTGGTCTATTCCTTGACATTTCCTAAAACTAAAGCAAAAATCTTTACTTTTAACGCACTAAACCATAGACTTTTTTCTTGTCTTTCCTTTTATACTATCAAAGGAAACGAGTCACAAAAAAGCTGTCTCCTGTACCCAGAAAAGTTGTGAATGTGAAAAACTCCCATTAGCCACAATCTCTGACTCTGAGTAAAATAAAGAAAATTATCTAGAGAAATGTCAACAGAGTCAAAACATTTTTTGGGAATATTATGTATTTTTGGACTAAATAATATTACAAAATCGTACTTTTTTGGCCAACGCGTGCTGGATTTTACCTCCTTGTTTTCTCTATAATTATTGGTTAGGCAGTCATCGTTTGTAACTAAAAATGGGGAAAACATGAAAGATGACGTGTTTACAAGGTGCAAGGTGTAACCTAAAAATATATTTTTCTCTTATAGTTTTTGAAACAGTAAACAAAATTTTAATCTCTCCAAACTCTCTCTCTCTCAAAAGTAAGTGGACACGTAAAAAAATAGCTGATTAGAATAATTATAGACTTGACTCCTCCTGCATGCCCATTTCTTGTTATTTTATTTGATAACTTGAAACCGCCATAGTCAAGAGTGAAGTTTATACATAGCAAACGAAACTAAAATAATGTTATTGACATGGTAAGACAAAATGATGAAAAAAAAGAACGGTCATTCTCAAGTCAAATAAAATAAAATAGTTGAAAAGAGAAAGAGAGAGAGAGAGAGTCTTTGTAATAGGATGGAAATGTGTTGCCAAGTCTATTATTATAATGACCGTTCTTATATTATAAAGCATTGTATTGCATGCAAAGGACTTTGACTGTAATAAGGGCCACTGTTTGCTGGAGAAAATGGAGCATGGAGCACGTTTGAAAAAAAGAACTGCAATTACATTTAATAGTGACGTGGTGTAGTCACAGAGAGAGAGAGAGAATTTTTTGGGTGAGTTGTTGTGACTGTGACAGACTGTTTTTTTTCTGAAATTTTCATGGGAGAAAACTTGTAGTGTTTTCTGTAATTTTATTATCATGTTTCGACTCAATATGACACATTAGAAATTTTGAAGGGAAAAACAATTTTCCTCTCTTTTTTGACAGTAGACATGAAAATCACTGAATAATGACAAATGAAGCCACAAGGAAATGCGTAGACAAATACTAATTAATTAATTTACTGCAAGCACGCATTCACCTCAAAAAAAGGGAGAAAATTTGTTTCAGTCTCGGACACATGTTAGGGCAATTAATAAGACCAGAAGCGATTATTTTTGTACGAATCATTATAATTAATTATAATACAATTTCCTCAAAACAAACTCTAGGTGAATTAAATTTTGTTCAATTTGACCTTTTTTGGGTTAAAATAAGTGGAACAAACTATTCCGTTCTTTTTTCTCTTTCTTTCTTTATTTAGAAAGAAATCTTTTGTTATTTTTTGATGTAAAAAATGTAAAGCACAAAAAAAAGAATATTCATTTGTCATTTCAAAACTAAACCCATTCAAAGTTGACTAAAACGACACACATGGGATACAGTGTACTTTTTTCTGAGGAGAAAAAGTTTTCAAATTTTATTTTTAAAATTGGAAAGCAACTTGAATCGAATTGGAAAAAGTGTCGTCAGTCTTTTTGCTGTAGATCCTTAAATTCCTTAAATTCCAGGGATTATCAATGAGAAAAGGAATGGAAACGACATTTACATTCATAGTCCACAAAACTTTCTTTGAAATAACAAGACAAAATTTTGCATTTTTCTCATTTTCTAATTTGAATTGAAACAACGAGTCGTCGAAAAGGGGGTTACTTTGTAGAGAGAGAGAGAGAGTCAAATGAGAAGCTTTCTTTGTGTTTTGAGTAAAACAAACCTTTGGATTCACAATGGGCTTCAGATATACAGATACTGGCTAATGACGAAAGACCAGTAAATACACAGCAATTAGTATTGAGTCAAAAGAGAGAGAGAGAGAGAGGAAATTGAGTGGGTGCATATGTATGCTCTTAATTTTGCAAAGACTTTGTTGTGGCGCCTTTCATAGTCAAACCTGCCATTTAATTCAGAAAATTTTGTAGACTCTGCAATTTATATTATAGATATACACATTTATATATTAAGTACATGCTACCAAAAAAAAGTTGTATTAGAAGAGGTAACGTTGATGGATGTGTGTTTTAATATAACCTGTCGTAATTTTATTTGGAGAGACTCCATCTCATTCAATGAAGTACACGAGTGGGAGTCATCATCTACTGATATAGCACACAGTGTCTGATATATCTTCAAAAATCATACATGTGTATATGAACTGTACAAATATGAATTGAGTGGGGTATCCTCAAATTATATAGAGAAGACTTGTCGTCAGATGCCATATAAAGTTATTGGTGTTGTATTTGGAGATTATCATCAATGTAGACTTCCATATGGAATTTTTTTTTATTATAGAAATGATACTCCAGCTCCTATGACTACTCAGAGTCCAACTTTTTTGTACGATGCGTAGGGGCACGCCTTTTATGTTCATGATGATGACGATCGTAGTCAATATTAGAATTAATTCAAAGGAAATTAAAACTTATTATAAATTCTTATTTTATTGTGGTGAGGAGTAATTGACAAAGTCATATAATTTATAACTATCTCTACATGTAAAGATAGTTGACAAATATCAATTTTGTTTCGTTTTTGATGAATTCCACACACGTAATAGATTTTTATGTCCTACTACCACACCACACTTTATTGTAGTGCTGAGGTAGTTAAATTTTAAGGTTCCAAAAAAATTGACGACATCAACTCGAAAAACGTTTGGAATTTATTTGCTGATGTGTACTGAATTGAGAGACAATGATTAAATATTTTTCTGTTTGTTTATTTATTTTTTAGTAGCAAAAAGTGCATCGACGGCTAGTCGAGAGTTTTTATCATCCCTGGATACATCAGAAGATGATCAGTCTGAAGACAACAACAACAGTCGAAATAGGGACTTGAGTCATTCTCGACCCCAGTCATCAGTTCCATCATGGAGAGTGGAGAATTTAGAGTCGAGGTCAGATGGGACAAAACAACAGTCTCATGATAATTATGGACTTCCGGGCAATGGTTTCTTCACACATGGATCAGGTTTGATGGGAGATGGTTCTTCAACAGAAAAATTTCGACCACCTCCGCCTAGACTTTACTCAAATGGACATTCGTCAACTGGGGCAACTTCAAATGGTTTGAGTGACAGAATAAATGGAAATTCTCATGGACAGGAGGAGACTGCAAGTCATTTGAGACCACAACAACAACCACATGACGACAATGAAATGGAGGATGGTCAACCAATCACGGATGAGGAGACACGGATTTTAAGAGCACACCTTCGAAATGTCATTAGCAGAACTGCAAAGGATGATCCTTTTAATGAAGACATTAGGAAACATTTTCTGGGGGGTCCTACTCGATTTTTTATTCCTCAAAGCCGTACCAGTAAGTCTCTTTTCAATTATTTAATAATTAATTTAATAACAATAATACAAAGGGTCACTGTGATGATGTGCAAATTATTTAATGATTATTTTTATTGTCAAAAATTAAAGGCTTCGTGGTCCCACCAACAGCACTCCGGACAAGCAAAAGAAGTGCGAGCTGTTTGAGGAAATGTATGGCCATGGGATTTCTTCATCCTTCTCAGTGTCATTCACTATGCTGAACGGTGATCCATTATATTACAATATATATTTCTCTCCCCTTCATATTAATAATACAATATATATTTTATCTTGTAGCCATTCAGTCAAAAAAAATAACAACCACAAATATCCTGTCCTGAAATTAAAATAAAAAGAAACTCTCGAGTATCTCATATCATACAAACTCTGAGTTTTGACTCTGTTAACAAACAATGTATATTTTATTTTAAACTAAAAATATAATTGATTAGAAATGTCAAATTTAAATTGAGCCAAAAGAAAATGTAAAAAAATATTTACAACACAATCTCTATATGTTGTATCTGTATAAATCTTCAAAAAGAAAAAAGTTGATACAATTTTCATTTTTAACTGTGAAAGTATATAAAATATAGTCTCATATACTCTGCAATTAAATATAAATATCTACATAAATACCTGTATAGTAAATATTGTAATGTATCATGTGAAAAGTTGTTTAAAGTTTGAAGTAAAATATTGTCAAGGGGGAGTTCAAAATATATTTTTGGTTGAATTTTAAATGGAATACATGGCAGGCCAAGTTAGAATAATAAAAAAAATTAAAAATAAAAGCTTTAAATGTATGTTACAAATATAATTCTATGTACATAAGTTACACACTTGTAACAGACATTTTCACTTTATTTGTTTCATTAAATTAATATATCTTTGTGGGATAAAGAATACAAGTTAAGTATGAGAGTATTACATAATAAATATGTACATATATATATTTAGTGAATTTAGTAGGTAGTCAATTTTGTCGAAGAAAAAGATAATTCTGAAAACAACTGATCACTGTAAAAACTCCTTTTTTTCTTGTTGTAAATTAAATATTCAATTTAAGAGTATTAATACAGATTAATAGATTATTATTATAAACAGTAAAAGTTTTTGAGCACCTTCCTTCTAAACTGTAGAAATAAAATTATTTTAATTGTCAAAATGAGCACTCATTATGATGACGCATCGATGTATAAAATTATTGTATATATATATATATATATATATAAAATAAAAGAATAATTTTTTATATATATATAAATTATTTTTTAATTTTCATCCAATTCTCTGGTTAGCAGTTAGTTCAAAGGGAGAGATGGGCATGTGGCCAATAATTCTGATGAATCCGTCAAAATACTAAAAAAAAATTAATTAAATAGTTCCATGATGCTCGTTCTGGACATGTCATTGTTATCTAGAGATACACAAAAATAGCAACCTGTAGAGGCAAAATAGAAACAATAAATGTTTCACACTTTTGATACTCTTGGTCTGGTCACAGAATCTTTTTAGACAAAGGGAATTGAAAACAAGATCATATAAGTCTTCATTTTATGTGTAAGTTGTTAGAAATTTAACACTGCAGTTTTAACTGTTCGACGTCATCTCTCTCTTTCTCTCTCTTTCATGTAATTTAATGACACCTTTGGATATTTTAGAAGCCGGAAAGAGATTCATGTTATAAATAAAACTAGAAATAATTTAATTTGGAGAGAGAGATTTACGCGATTTACGAGTTAATTTTGGATTTTAAAAGAGAAACTTTCTTTTAATAGTATTAAATGAGGATGAAAGGGGAGAAAGTGGGGAAAATGGAGAGAGAGAGAGAAAACTAAAATAGAGTAAATAAATTAAACTTTGTCACATGAATAATGTGAGACAACATAATGCAGCTCTTTAAGTTTTTCCTCACCAAAAGTATTGAAGGTACCTTAGGTCTTTTTGTCTTTTTTTTTGGTTGCCATACTCAGATCTCCATTTTCTATAGGCTATTATAGGAGAGAGGGAGAGACCCTTGAAAAAAAAATTCATGGCAAGTAAAAAAATGTTGCTTGCTGGCAGTATAGGCTGTAGCCCATCATTTTTGTCTGCATAGAAAATATTGAGTAAACATATGAGAGAAGATAGGATAGGAGTTTATTATATCAATTTCCTTCAAAAGCAGGAGATGTAGCAATTCATTCATTTAAATATTCTCTTTTCTCTACCTGACATTTTCTCATCTTTTAAATCCCTCCTACACTCTTCAAACATGCACTCCATTTACACTCTTGAGACTTTGAGAGAGAGAGAAAAAAAACACTGTTAAGTTTGGCACTGGCACCCAGACTGGATTATCCTGATAGGCTTTTTGCTGCATCGTCAGGAGAGGAGGAAGTTTGTCGACTTGAAGTGATTATCATAAAAAATATATTTATGGAGTAGGGACAGGAAATGTGGTTTGACGAGGTAGAGAGCTGGAAATATTTTGTAGGGAAAATAAAATATTTTGCTGGAGAAACTCAGAGTTTGGCTGGATTGGCCATATGCCCACTCACATTGTAAATCTAGTCATAGTTAAACTTAAAAGGAGAGAAAAATAGAGCGAGAAAATATAAATAAAAAAATGTTGAAAAAAATATGAATTATAAATATGTATGTAGTTAAGAATTATTAAATATTTCCAAAAATAAGGATAAGGGCACAACATATAAAATAAATATATTATATGTAATACCAATATTTATCCTTCCTTTTTGTTCAAAATTTGTTTTACCTATATATTCTATCTTCCCATGTGTCTGTTGTCTATTTACTTGTTGTATGGAAGGGGCTATTATATATGGTAGAGTTTGACGTCAGTGAATAATCGATGTGAACAAAAATAAATTCTCCTTCAATCATCTTCAATTTTTATGTGTGACCACCAAAGCATTATACTACAGTAACATCGTTATGACTTAAGTATAGCCACATTTGTAATCTATGTAAATCTTATTAATTATGAAATACACACTAAACTCTGTATGTATTATTGTACTCTCCATATGAACAATCCTCTACCAATTTATATTTACATGTAATGTACTTGTGCACTTAAGATTATAAATAGTCAAATTATTTGGATTCATTGTACCTTCGCATTAATATTCAATCGGTAATATACATACAATTAATATATATTAGTAGAGGAGAGAGAACCAAGGTTGTAAAAAAGTCAAATTGACCCCAGTTAAATTAAACAAAGTTGCAACAAAATTCAACAGTTCATTAATTGTTAATAGAAATATCATTTTCAAAGTTAAGACGTTCATCGACTTGGTTTTGTAGAAATTTAATTTGGGGGTCTTGAATTGAATTAGTTTTTCAATATTGACATTTTTGTAGCCCAGAAAAATCTGAACTTTTGCTAAATTTTTTTTTTCAAGTAACAATTGCAAAATATGAAAAAAAAGAACAAAGATGAGATGGTACTATTTCAATCAACGAAATGGATTCTATCGTTTATTTCTTTCTTTTTATCTATCAAAATCGTTTGCAGAATTGTGGACTCTTCGCCTTTAGAGAACATCATGACTCATGATACACAGGTGTTGACCCATTTACTTTTTACTTGGACACATTACCACAGATTGAAGTAAACAATTCAGTTTGACAATTAATAACAAGTAATATTTTTTTTTATCTTTTCCATATTTTTGTAAATTGCAACCAAAGTGTATAGATATAGTGTTAGCGTTAAACATGCTCAAACTGAGCAAGATTTTATATTTTTTAATCCAAACTATTCCTGTCAGCTGCAAGTACCAAGTGAATAGAGTATATAATACTAGTCACAAATCGCTATCGTATCTTTTTTTATACATTATTAACTTTATTCTTAACTTCATTATTACTGAAAATAAAAAAGGAGAATCATAACAATATTACTATTTTCTACAACATTCACTCGCTAACTACACGACAATATTATTATTATTTATAGTAGTAGTGTATATTTCAGAAATTTTGAAAGTAGTTACTCGTTCATTTTTTTTTGTTAAGATGGATTACATGTGTGTGTACTGCTTTTAAAATCATCATCATCAGAAATAATTAAAACTTTGAATGAACAGTACAAAATTTAATTATATTTACAATACTCAAGTAATATATTACTACTTGTACGATTTCTTGTTAATTGGAAACAACCAATTTTACACTTTTCTCTTAATTCATGAACGTAAGTTTAAAAGAGACAGAGGATGGAGGCTATTTTTTTTTTTGAAATTGATAACAAACACACATACTATAACGCAAGGAGTACCGTACTTAATAAAACAGTACTATGAACGACACAATAATAATAATCCAGTATTACTCTACGACGTAGTAGTAGTGTGGATGAGAGACAGAGTATATATTTTTTTCTAAGTGAGTAAATGTGAGGGAGAAAGATATTAGAGATGTATAATGTAGAGAGAGATATAGGGAGGAACATACACGGAAATGAAAAAGAATACTTTTAATAAACGGCCATGAAGTTATTGATAAGAAAACATGTTAATATTAAGTTATTACGATGCGATTATACTTAATCCACTTCCTCGATTGTTGGACCTCCAGCTCCTGCTCCTCCAGCTCCGGGAGCACCGCCACCGGGAGCGCCAGGGAATCCGGCACCGCCAGGACCGCCTGGAGGAACACCGCCACTTGCAGCATACATTTTGGTTATGATGGGGTTACATACTTTTTCCAATTCCTTTTGTTTATCCTCGAATTCTTCCTTTTCTGCCAATTGATTTGCGTCGAGCCAACGGATGACATCATTACATTTGTCAATAACGACTTTCCTATCAGTCTCTGAAAATTTAAAAAAAAAAAAAACATTAAAAATAATTCTTGATAAAATCATCATCATTCAGGTCATTCACACATTGGATCATAAAAAAAATCTTAAATTTTCCATTTAAAATATATTCCTACCAGGAATTTTGTCTTTAACTTTCTCATCCTCAACAGTGCTCTTCATGTTAAAGCAGTAACTTTCGAGACTATTCTTGGCTCCGACACGATCCTTTTGTTTCTCGTCATCAGCCTTGTACTTCTCGGCTTCGTTGACCATCCTTTCAATATCTTCTTTACTGAGACGTCCCTTGTCATTAGTGATGGTGATCTTATTTTCCTTTCCAGTCGACTTTTCAATAGCGGTAACATTCAGAATTCCGTTGGCATCAATATCAAATGTGACTTCAATTTGTGGTACACCACGGGGAGCAGGTGGAATTCCAGTCAATTCAAATTTGCCTAACAAGTTGTTGTCCTTTGTCATAGCTCTCTCTCCCTCAAAGACCTATACACAAGAAGAGAAGAGACAAATTTTTTATTAGATTATGATATTAAAATTCTTGACACTTTTTATTTTTGTCATTATTTTTTTCATAGAAAAATAAATAAATAAAATAAACTTACTTGAATGAGCACACCAGGTTGGTTATCTGAATAGGTTGTAAAGGTCTGAGTTTGCTTAG
>JAQIVZ010002633.1:0-19287 GCA_034700945.1 Arrhopalites spinosus | reverse complement strand
TTTGCACTGCAATGGAGCGCCAAATATGAAATAAAGTATTTCGTACTTAAACAATCTATTTATTATACAACGATGACCTGGGGGTTTAGCTCTCCTAATTTGGATTTGATTGTCAAAGCTTATGAACAAGCCGTAGCTTCTGGCCTTGCCGATTTGTGGATAAAGCTAAACAGTTTATTTAATACTTGGTCACGTGTAAGGGGAAGGGAGGAGCATGACCCAAAAGTTTGGAAATGGGAGGCTCAAGATGTTGTGGAGGGAAGGAATCGGGAAAACCTGAAGAGGATGGAGAATTCATTGGTTAAGAGTATCTTTTACTTTGCCATAGGTGGCTGGACTGTAGCCACCCTCATATTTTTAGTGGAGCCCATATTCAAAAAAAAGTAGCATTACTTTTTATGGGTGCCATTACGTTAAGGCCAAAATGTGCAATTCAAGACCAGGCTTCAAATTTAGGCATTTAATTTTAAACACAGTTAATTCAGTTTCTAAACCGTTATACGAAATTAAAATTACAAATTATAAATAATATTTATTAAATATACTCTATGGATTGTACACGTCACATGATCCATACGCATGCCCAATGACTCCAAAAAATTTTGTCATGAATTATAAAATCCTGAGTATTCCCGATTTCAAATAATTTTAATTAAACATTTTCATAAAAAGTGAACCTATTTTATTTAAACAATTTGAAGCTCATTAATTGCACAATAAATCCCCATCCTTCCACGTGTACGCAAAAAAGAGACGCCTTTTTACATATACTTTTTAATAAATAGGACAACTGTCGAGACTGTCAAAGGGAAATGTCACCAAATGTCTAACTACAAGGCTGAAACTAGAAATTAATTGTCAAACTATGTAAACACCTCAAAACATTCAATTTTTGTCAGTTTAATATTTTGTACGACATCTGGTCTCTCTATTTTATTTCACATCAATCATCCCTCCATTATTTTGTACTGTGTACAATTATTCATGTCAAGGAAAAAAATGTTCCAAAAAAATTAACATGTCCATCACTTGTTTCAATTCCCCGAGAATTTTTCTTGTCAAAAATGTCAAGGACCATTATCATTCCATCTGGCACATTCGGCATTCCGGTGGCCATTTTTGCCAAATTCTGTTCCCATTTTTGAACCTACACACATAATTCAAAAATGGGAATCATTGCCAAACTTAGACACGGAGTAGAAATTGCACAAGATGTGAATTTAAATTTCAAATTTTTTCAAATTTGGTGTCACCTCAGCGTCTATCCGTTCACTCTTGACACGAATCAACAATGGGCATTGCAAAGGTCAAAATGGGGCCAACGAATATTCAAATTATGGCAATGTGGTATCACATTCCATACATATTACGTTTTAATTCAGTCAATAGTGTCACTGACCCTGGGTGATCCAAAACTTCAACATGTGCCCACCATGCTAATCATTTCTATTGGCTACCAAATATTTTATCGGTGCATGCGCATCTCTTTTGTCTCTTGGCCCGACCTGTGCATCATTTTGGGGAACCAGTTTTCACATCAAGGTAACCATCACATTTTATTAATTTGTCACAATTAATATTTAATTGTAATTCAAGGCATTTCCAAGACACCTGCATCGTACGTCGACTTTCCCATTTTGTTTCTTCCCAACGCCTTCTACCCGATGTCGCTGACCTACCTCCTTCTCTACTTGGCAGACGCTTCCCTCCCTTTTCTCTTAATTGCGGGAGTGCCCCAGCAATTTCGAAATTGGTCGAGTCTCGTCATTTGTTTCAGTTTGAACACGATTGTCATCGCAATCTACGTGAACACAGTCCACTATGGCGCTTACTTCCTCTTGTCCTTCATGAAAAACTTGAAGAGGGAGCTGGGTGTCAAAATAAGGGAACTGTATGAATTCTAATCTGAAATTGCATTTAATTTTAATTGCATTTTTTACTAGATTAAACGAGAGCCATGAAACTGGCTACGGCTTGTGAAGATTCGTAAAAGCCGCCAGGATTTTCCATTTACAGCTCGTTCTCTTCAACTTGAGTCTGTCTGGGATAATTTACCTGACAAAGATGATTTGTCTCACTTTTGCCATTGTGGGGGGATTCTCCGCCATTAAATTGAGCACCAGCCATCCGAATTTTGCTCTCGTCTCCTTTGTCTTCTTCCTCTTGGCGAGTGTGGCCTTCATTGGGGTTTTCAATTCCGCTTTTGTCATCTCCCAAAAGTTGGTTTAGTTGGGTCAATTGATTCAAATGAAGGGTCAATCTTTTTTGAATAGGGACAGAATTGTATGGAAAAAAGGGATATTGTTTAAGTGGGTCCCTGAATTATTATTTCGGGCCTCCAAATTACTTTATTGGGCCTCTGAATTATTTTTTTTGGGCCTCCGATTTATTTTTTTGGGTCTCTGAATTATTTCTTTCGGGCCTCCGTTTTTAATTTTTTTGGGCCCCCGTAAAATTAATTCTTTTAGACCTCATATTTCAATTATTTTGGGCCTTTGTAAGATAATTTTATATTGAATTAAAAATTAATTCACAATGAAGTCGTATACGACTGGAACAATTTCAACTGGAACAAAACACGTGACTATAGTCACGTGTAATTTTTAAATGTTCGTAAAATATTTTCGACTTGATAAAAGAATCACAAAACCTTAATTAAATGGAAGCTTAATTATATACATAAAATAATTTTTAACATGGTTTGTAGGACTCAATATAAGCATTAATACAAGCTTAATGTATTACATAAGCTTTGCAAATCTTTGGTCCTTTCTCAAAGGTTTTGAGAAAAGACCAAAGTCTACTTGCCATGGAATATTGCAAGTCCCACTTTCTTTCTCCTTCAAGCCTCAACTTTTTCTAGGACTAAGGTCAAAGAAGAGGGAGCTCCATTTTGAATTATTTGACAAATAATTATTTTCAAAAGTAACTAATTTTAATTAATTGACATAATTAAATTGTTAATTAATCACAATTTTTAGAAAAAATGAAGGCTAAACAAAAACTTGGAGTTTATGAGGTCATTTTTAATAGGGTTTTAATTTTGGTGTACAAATTAATTAATTTGTTTAATTGTTATTAAGTTTATATTTAGCCAGTACATCTGTACATTTTGCACTCTTACATATTAGCATTCAAATTAGAAATAAACTTTTATGCATCCATTGAATTAATTCTGGACTTATAAATAAAGATAGAGAGCTCAAAATATAATTTTGGAGTCATGTCATGTAAAATTATGTTACAAAGGCCCAAAAAATTGAATTCAGAGGCCTAAAAGAATTAATTTTACGGGGGCCCAAAAAAATTAAAAACGAAGGCCCGAAAGAAATAATTCAGAGGCCCAAAAGATTAAATCGGAGGCCCAAAAATAAATTCAGAGGCCCAAAATACAGAGATCCAAACAAATTAAAAACAGAGGCCCAAGAAAGTAATTCGAAGGCCCACAAAAATTACCACCCGGAAAAAAATGGGGAGGTCGGTTCCTTCAATTGGAATTAAATCTGGCCTATTTACGGTCCTTGAAAGGGCATCCACACTCATTTTTATTGATTTTGTTTTCAGTAAAATTGTTGACCTTCTGACATTTTAAATTAATTTAATTATTAATCTTAATGCTTTAATTTAATTATTAATCTTAATGCTTTAATTTAATTAATTATTAATAAAAATGATGGTCTCACCCGCTCGTTCATAATTCATAATTTTATTGGGCACAATTAAATGTTACTTCCTGTCCCACCTGTACATGATAATAAATATTCTCGTCACAACCTCAGTCCCAAATAAAAATTCACCCAGGATGTGACACCCCAAATAGCCTCTAAATATAAATTGAATAGGACCCCCCATTCCTAACCCCACCACCCCATTTTGTGCCCTCTCCCCCTCCAATGTTTTTCTCTGAGGAACTTGGTACGCATCTGTTATGAAACTATCCCAAAAAACCTGAAATCCATTCTCGACTAAACCCTGCATCATATCATACAACTTCCTTGCAAAATGGTGTGTAAACCAAGCAAACCTTCTATCACTAGCCAAAGTTTTTTTAATGTAATTGCAACCAACTTCTGAATGTCTCCTTCTCAACTGTTTCATCCTCAAATTTGTGTCCAGTCGAATTATCAAACGAACCGCGCCCTTCCCTTTATGTTTCAATGCAATTTCATCTTGACATTCTGCATAAAAGTCGCCACAAAAATCATCTCGACGAATTCTATTTTGACCAAGGAGGCCATAAATGTCAACTCCAGAAGCCTCCCATTTTTCTCGATCACGTGTGTAATTTTGTCGAACAATATTGTCGAATACTTCTCCCGTCAAATAATATCCAGCTCGAATGAGTTGATCTGTCTCTTCGATTTGTAGGATGGACGCAGGGAAAATCATAACGGAAGTGACGACAGCCGTGTAACAATTGTTGACAATTATGACGAAAATTGACGCCAGGGGAACGAGAATCCATTTTCTTTTTGGAGATCCAAAATCAGATAAGGGTTGTCCTACTAAAGCTTTTATAAGGTCAATTGCGACTTTCATATTATAGGTCACAATACCGAAACCAGTTATACATAAAAAAACACAAATCCACGTGGTGGGGTCAAAAGGTCGCAGAAGGAAATCCCATCTGGGTTCGGTCAACTGGATCATGAGCTCACAAAAAAGGAGGGATTCGTCCCAAGTGAAGATCGTCACTGTCATGACGTCATGTCGATACCAAAGAACGGATTTACAATTAGTGCAAATGTTAATGGAACTCAAATCTCGCCTTTGACCTACAGTGAAATTTAACCTGTCTTGCATTATAGTGAACAGTAAATGATGAGTGTAGTAATCATTCATTGATTCACCGCCATGTTGTCGCGGGTATTTCAAATTTCTTTCCCATTGTTGGTAAGCTTTCATTTGATTTGGACCGTATTTACCAGCATCAAGCGCGTAGAAATTTGAGCCGTGGGCTGTACTAAATAATTTCTTGGTGTGAGTAAATGTCTCTTGATTAGCCATCTCTGGGTTGTGAATGGAACTAAATTATGGATTTGTTCCTAATTGAATGAGACGATCAGGACAGAGTTGACAGAATACGAAGCGTGTCCATTTTTGTTTGGCTTGAATGTAGAAAAATAGTGTGGGATACCAAAGGCGTTCCTCTTGGCCCAGTGCAATCATCCCCCTGGCGGCAATTTCGCGGTATATTTGTTGACTTTGGTGGTTCAGGAATATTTGGAATGTTGGATAGTCGTCGTATTGGTAGCCGGTTTCTTCTATAGAGTCTCGTAAGGATTTCAAGGAGTGTGGGGTCATGAGGAGGTGGAGACATTTACTGAATTTTATGTTCAGTTTGTACGTAAACTGTAGATTGAAGAGGTTAAATTTTAACCTCTTTTGATGGCTGAGAATGTGGGGGGAATTTTGAGAGTGTTGAAAGATGAGAGAGTGAAGAGAAAATATTCCGTCAGTTATAAAATTACTGGATAATTTCATGTACACTGTACAAAATGGTGGAGCTATGTGAGACATGAGATTGTGGGCGTAGTTTATTGGCTGGTACAAGGACCACGTTGACAAAATAATTAAAAGGAATATTAGTATGGTCAACATGGTGGACAATTTAAAAATTTAAATTTTCACTTAAAAAAAAGAAAACGTAGACAATGTGTTCTGTGGGTATTGATTTTTTTAAAATGTTTACTTACACACAAAAAGGTGTTTGCAAGATTTGTAAAAGGAAATGTACCATTTTTAAAAGCTTTAAAGGGGGGGGGGTTGCTAAATGCTGGAGTTGACGCGGAGAGTAGTCACGTGAAAATGAAGACGTTGAGAAATAATTTTTACAATTTTTTCCAAAAAACAAACTGTCATTGTCACTTCAATTCTAAAGTCCCACGTGTACACTGGAAGTGAAGTATGGACTTGGAAAATGTTGCTGGTGAAATTTTGAAAATTTTACCAAAATTTTCAATTTCAAGTCAATTGTATTGGAGCTGGAATGTGTCAAACTTTTGTTGTAAAATTATTTTGAAAACTGTTGTTTTCCTTTTTTATTTATTTTTTTGACAATTTTCAATTGAAGAGTTTCAATATTTTCAAAACATGATAAATCTATTGTTGTTTGTGGGATGTCCATGAAAGATTCATAAATGAATGAGGGCCGGTTCTTAAAAAATGTCAGTTAATTGCTCGCTTTGTTATTGAGTTGAAAAAGACATGCAGATTAAATAAATATTGTCATTGTCATTTAACATTTGTAATTGAATGTGGAATTAAATCAAATTGAAAAGTACTAAATTGTAATTGACATGATATTATTTTTCATATTTTAAATAACGACTGGATCACATTCAATTTTTGAGGGTCACCCACTACAGAAAAGAGCAAGCGACCTCGTTTTTGGTTCCAGGACCTTGTTGACAAAAATGTTTTTTTTATGAAATTTTTAGCCGTACTAGTGTAAGGGGGAACGGGGCACAAATACAATGGGGGCACAAGTACAAAGGTCACAAAAATAGCGTTGTAATGTATATAAAGCCATTATGAAAGACAAACACTATGTTATTTGTAATGCTCATTCCCTGCGGTTAACTTTGGGTATTTTTTAGTCTTAAAATAAAAAATATGATAAGATAAGCAAGCCTTAAAAAGGGTCGGCTTAAGAAGCTCAGTAGAAAAGTTTTTGCTTCCTTGAAGAGTGTCTGGAAAAGTCAACTACCACAACAATTTCCACAAGTAAGTACAGTGTACGATTTTTTTTCTTTTTTCTGTTTTATTAAATTTTGACTCCCCAAAAAAAACTCAAAATATAATTAAGCATATCCCAGCAATTAATAATTCTTTTTGATGGAATCAAAAAAATGATGTTGGGGCACAAGTACACATTGTATGGGGGCACAACTACACATGTGTGCGCTGTATACAGATTTCAGCCTCAATTTAGGGTTATGATTGTGGGTCATGAAAGATGACTTTGGTTTAATTTTAATAATCATATTGTTTTCAAAAATTTATATTTTTCATTAATAGTGGTGAGACACTACATGCGTAAGACCAAACCCACAAAAACACGTGGGCCCCCCAAGTTGAAGAAGAAAAATGACAAGCGGTGTACGTTCTGATTTTTCTTCCTTCACTGAAATATGTAATATGTAACACAGCGTTTAATTGTTTTTATATTTTTTTCAATAAGTATATTTTATTTTAATAAAGGTGATTTTTGTGAAATAAGTTCAATTTTAAACGTCTAATATGCACTCTACTTCCTCTCTGCACTTGTGCCCCATTGGCTATGTATTTGTGCCCCATTTTAGCTAAATTGACAAGTTGAATACAAGTCACGATTGAACTTTTGTGACATTTAATTAATTTTAATTTCATACCAGAAATAAACAACGACTAAATTCTCCTCACATTGACACCATTGATAACATTTCTGATCAAAATGTAACGGAGATATTCACAAGTATTTTACCCTCTGTATTTGTGCCCCGTTCCGCCTTATATATCGCGAGGTGAACAGTAGAAAGTATAAAGTAAAAAACAGTGGGAAAGTTTATTCACCGAATTTAAATTAATCAAAAACTTTATTTCCAATGCGTTTCGACAGTTGTCTTCATCAGGCAAAAGTTCTTTGAATCATTGACAATGATACACTTGTAATTGAGTTAGTGCATTAAATTCTATATAAATTTCATTTCAATGGAAAATTACTCCAATTTCCCTCAGGCGGCTACACCCTTTGGATCCACGTCTCGTTCCATGCGCTGTGTAGGCAGATTATGTTTTGAAATAAACGTTCAAAGATTGTCATAGGCTAGGGGTCATTTCAAAAAACATATTCTGCCCAAAGTACCGATCCTATTGAGGGGATGGGAGAGGCTTTAGTAAATTGTCTCATGGATCTTAAAGTTAAAATCAATATTGGTAATGTCAAAACGTAATCTGTTCACCGGCCATCAGTTTGTTATTAATAATTGATGACGATTTTTATACATTTTCAATCTGTCTCAGACACACTCCGCTAACTTTCAAATATTGATTTCCATAATGCACTACGACAATTTTCATATTCTAACGCAGACTCGCCGGTTCAGCACCGAAAGACATCAACGTCAGATGGTATACCATACATTGTCTTTTAACTGTTGTTGGTGTTATCTTCCTCGTCACTCCTCTAAGACATTTGTAAAATTAAATCATAGTCATTGTGTAGATTCACGAGACATTTATAGGAGTTTGATAAAGTTTAATAAAAGGTATGTCAAACAATTTACTGAATGTTTTCTAGGCCCAATATCGCTGCCTTAAAGGCAAAACCTCTCATTTTTAGCTGTATGTTATAAAAGCAATGTACCTATTCATGTTACGATAAAACCATAGAAAAAATATAAGAGGTTTTGCCCAGAGACCAGCGATATGTAGATATGACATGTTAAATCTCTAACAATACAAAAGATTTGTTTACACATTTAAAGTTCGTGGTTCTCTCACAACATCACCGTCCAAGGTTCGAATTAAGCAGGTCATTTCACATCAAGTAAAGTTTAACTTAACCTATTTGTTCTATACAAATGAGTTCCGTGGAAAAGTATTACATTATTGAGATTTTTTGTCCGAAGGTCATCTTCACAAAAATGGCTACTCTCTGGACCTACATTTATTCACAATTATTGGCTCTCCTTCTAATAAACTCCCAACTCGAAGCAACGGTCAACTTGACCTTCAATGTCTGGATCGGGGCTACTCAATTTCAAGAATTTATTTCTACTATTTCTGCTGAGGGTTGCTTTCTTGACTTTATAGCCAAAGCCCGGCCCTCCAGCTTTGAATTTGTCCAAGTCACATCGCCAGCCACGCTGACTCTAGATCAAAATCCAACTTCTACCCTGACCTTCCGTGCCAGTCGTGAATTGCTGCGAGAGAAATCGTTGAACTTTGAAAAGAATTTTATGCTCCACTCCAGGACACGGCACCTGAAATGTTATTGAACCATCACGTTCCTCCCGAACTTTGCAAACCAATGGAGTTCCAATGACACAGAAAATGATGAAATTCAGACATCGTTACGGACATCTCTTTTTGACATGATGCAGGTGCGGCCTCCGTTCGTTATATGGAGGAACAAGGCATGGTACTTCGGAACCGAATGGAGACCAAAACTCTGGCTCGTCATCGTTCATCCAAATGACGCTGAAATATGGTGGCACGTTGCAACACAACGATGGAATTCTCCAACAAGTGGACCCATCGTTTTCTTAACCAGAAATAACGAAATCGGGATGGACACTAGAAATGGAGATCAAAATAATCTATCGGTTTTAAATTGGCAGGGGCTTTATGTTAGCTTTGCCGATGTAGAGCTGACAATAGATCAAGACACCAAGAATAAAATTTTTAACTGCATCAGCTGTATCGATAGCATAAACAGAATTCACACAGGACGGGTAAATGGTGGGAAAAACACATTTTGGAAATGTGTGGAACCTCGAGACACGACTGAAAGTAAATCGGAAATTCCAGCTTGGGTTTACCTTCAAAAGAGCCACAAAATGGGGTCACCATTTCAAAGACAAAATGTTAAAAGTCTAACATTCTCCATGTGTAATTTTCTGACAGCTTCCTTGAATAAGTCTTTAGTAAGGGGGTACTTCAAAAAATTTGGGTATAGAGAATATGGCACCATTAAATTAGGGACACCTAATAAGGACTTTTCACATGAGTATGCTTTATATTATCCCATTGGATGGACTGAACGCTACAAATTCATCACAGCACATGAGGTACGCCAATTGAAGTCATCGTTCGAGATATACCACACTCCCTTTCAACCCGCCGTGTGGATATTTCTCCTCATCACTACTCTCATTTCGTCCTTCGTAATGTCAGTGGGTATCTTGGGGCCACAAATCAAGTCATTTGGTCGCGCTGTACAAATAATGCCGGCCACAACGTTTTGGTTATGCAGAACTTTCCTGGGACAACATGACGACGTTTACTCTAGTGATTTCAAAATTATAAAATCTCATGGAAATTTGAAGAAATTCAAAAAAATTGCAACCATCTTTCTCTGTTTTTGGCTCCCTGCCATTCTGGTGATGACAAATGCGTACATGGGACTAATTAAGTCGGACTACACCCTGCCATATCCTTTCCGCCCAACTTGGGAAAAATTAGCAGATGTGGACATGGCGGGGGAACTTACAGTAGTTACTATAGAACGAGACGGTATTTGCCACAAACCTTATGGATTTATAGATGGCAGGACGATGAGAATATTCAAATACAGCGCAGAGTACATGCAGAAGAGACAACTGACGGAAGCTGTGTACAAGATGACAAGACTTTTGATTCCAAAATGTGCCCTAGAATGCAGCAGCACGGTAAATGAGACTGAGTGTGTTTCCTTCGACAGTTGCAGGGCGGCAATCAAGGCGGTCAAAACTCTGGGAAACATTCACGTCACTTGTAGTGAGCATAAGCTTGTCGACATTTTGAGCTATCGAAAAACTTTGGCCGTAGTCCTGGCCAATGAATTTGAATACTACTGGAATTTGGTCAAAATAAGGATGAATAATGAATCCACATTGGTCAGAAAATTTTCCCACAATCGATACATTCAAGATGACTTTATGATCTCGTCAGTGGGCTACAAGTTGTTTTGTGAGGGAACGGAAACGCGGCCAATCACAAGTCGCATGGAATTGATCCTCAATTCGGGAATCTACTGGCTCTGGGAGAGATGGAGCAAACTCCGATCAATGAAGGAACGGAAGATGGAACCACGTAACTTTATTATTGATGAGAGCGTCCCGGATGCCAAAGCTTTGTCTTTTCAAGAGTCTGACATTTATTTAATTTTCCATCTAGTTGGTGGCCTCTGGGTGGTAGGAATTGTGTCAATGGTCATGGAGTCTGGTTGGACACATTTCATGGGTAGAATATACGATGGAGCGAAATATATTTTGGCTATTGGATCCCATTTAACTTTCCATTTATGCTTTCCATTCATTGGCGGCAATTTTATGCCTATAAAAATTGGTTTTAAATAAAAGCTTGTTTTGTCTCTAAAAGAATTGTTCAATGCGTGGAGCTTGGGTGCCATTAAAAATAATACGGTATTCTCGAAATGTAGCCCATCTTATTAGTAGATTAACACCACTGCACAGCTCCATAACTCCATATAGAAGTCCAGAATTTAGTCCCATCTGGCAAAAGCATTTTATCCCAGTCAATTTTTTTCTTTATTTACAGTAATTCTTTTAAAATTAATTCTCATTGTCAACTAATTAAATTATTTTTAAAAATATTTTGTTAAAAAACACTTATACTGTAATTCCCTGATAAATATTTGTCCGCTCTAATATAATTGATGACCACTTTCTAATAATTTAATTTAATCCCGAAAGATTTTTACTAAATTTATTAAAGCCATTTTTTTTCTAGAGTCTAGTCAAGTTGAGAGAAAACAAAAATTAATACAAAAACTGTGAATTGAACCAAGGATTCCAAGATGAACACGTTCACATGGACCAAAAATATTTGTTTCATGTCCTCTCTCACTGGTTACTTCCCAGTCGCCCTCTCATGGGATTTCAAGTGTACCAACATACAAAAAGTTAAATTTAATTGGTGGAGTCTCCCCACAATAATTTTCATTCTAACAATGGTTTACAGTATATTTGTCCATATTGATTATTTCATTGGTTTTGACGTCTTCAAAATGAGTTACGCTGCTGGTTTCAAATTGTCATGGATGATTTTAATGTCCTCCGCCATTATTTCATATCCCCTACTCGAATTAATTTCAAGACTACGCGCCATTTGTGATTGTCCCAAAAATATTTTATTTTTAAAAGTGACTCAAAAATTACTCAAAAATTTAAAACTGACAGTGAGCGCCAAGACGAACGCCAGCTCCAAAAAGTGTTCAGATAAAATAGAAATAGTGAAAATGTATTTAATTTTTATTTGGTTTTCGATTGTCTATACTTTAATTCTGGAGATCATAATCCTAATTAAAACTGGGCACCACGAACAAATTTATTATTACTTGAAATTTGAACAAAAATGGATTGCCGCCCTTATTTTCATATGAAGTAACATTTCTTTGGCCTCGAATAAATATTTTTTGCCAACTTTGGCCGTCTCTTATGGTTTGAATTTAATCTTTATTTTGGATCACTTGGTCTTTCTGTTTGAAGAAATGCTGGCGGGGATTTTGAAAAGGTGTCAATTTTATCAAGATTTTGAATCCGACAATGGAAAAATAAAATGGCGGGATGAGTACAAAAATGTCTTTAAATTGTTTATAAAATTAAGACAAGCCTTCAGTATTTACAGGGAGGGGGCAGCATTTAGTTTAATTGTAGTGGTGGTATTTTATACGAAATTGTGTCTTGTCCAATTAATGTTTTTGTGTCAAAGTGGATGTCAAAATATTCAAACGGAATATCTCATCGCTAGTTTTCACACGCATGTCCTTTCCGTGTCGACTCTCATTCTGGTCGTTTATTTTGGCCATACCATCGACTGTACGGTCAGTGATCTTTGACCTCAGGTCAAATTTTTATGTCTTTTATTTCTAGCATTACATTTTATTTTTAGATAAGGGAAGCCAAAATGAGAGTTGATGCCCTGACTGTCAAAATGAGTCAACGTCTGGGCAGTTTCAGTAGGGACAAGAAAGCTAAAAGAGTCGTCTTGGTGGTCAGTTAATTTTAATTAAATAATTTATATTTTAATGTGCAATTAATAATTATTTTTTTAAATGTTAAGCGTAGATGGAAAAGGCAGGTGATTTATTGTTTGATTGGCACTAGACTTTGACACCTGGAAATTTTTTTCAAATCAATTTTTCGTTGCTCCCTCTTGTGAGTATTTTTTTCGGCTTAAAATAATTTACAAAAAAATTTAATGAATTAATTTTGCAGATTACTCAGGCGGCCATGTCCATAATGATTTTTATGATTCAATTATCTTCTTCTAACAATTAAAAACTTTTGTCAATTTGACAAACTCGCAATTATTGCGAGTTTAAAAATTTGAGCGGTAAATTTAAATTTTAAAAAAATGATTTAAATGATCAAGCTGGTAAGATAGTGGTTAGTCAAATCAACATAAATTTTAATTTACTTAAAACACAATAAAAAACAATTACATTTTATGACAAGAATAAAGTCAAATTTTGTCTTTTCAAAAAAAATCAAGTTTCTCAAATTATTGCCCATTTAAAATTTCAGTCTCTCTCACTTTCAATTTAAAAAAAAATAATTTCAAACAGTCCATGGGGGTATTTCAGTGTAGGGTTTAGGGTTGGGATAAAATCCAAGTCGGGCTTTCCATTCTTTGGGCTCTTCCACCAATTCCTTAAATGTTGAATATAAAATTAATCATATTCTTTAATTTAAATTAATAATTAAAATTAAATACCATTCTATTTAAATATTCCGGTAACGTCACTCCCTCTCCCATAACTGTACTGTTTGAAGTCACGTGAATACTAATCAGTTTTCTTTGAGTTGATTGGGGGTTGATCCATGTCTGAGATTAGAAAGATGATTCAAATATTTAAAAATGGTGGAAAAATAATGAAGGGCATGATTTAGCTTGTACTTACATTAAAATACTTCAAAACTTGGTCCAATGAGATTTTATCGAGGGCTTTGAGTAGTTCATTTTCCTTGTCAAAATCGTAGGTTCCTTTTTCCATATCCCAACTCATACCGTAGGCTTTGGATAACAAAGTTTTCGGTTTTCCCGAATTTATTACTGTCTGCACCGCCTTCTTGTGTACTAGGAGCTCCGTTAAGGTCAAATTGTTGACTGTGCCCTGTCATTAATTAGTTTAATTGCAATAATTGCATTGTAATTATTACAATTTACATATAGATTCCGAATTAATTCAGAGACAAAATTAATTTAAAATTTACCGCCATATCTTGAAGGAAATGATGAATCCTCGTCTCAGTAAAATTGGGATGTTTCCCTCCTTGAACGGAAACTTCATAACCCGGGAACGTAGTTCCCCCCGAAGTTCGGAAACAGCTGACAGAGTAGCCCAATTGTTCTTTAGTTCTCAAAATATTGAAACATGGCTCCCGCATAATTTGATCCAAAATCATTAAAATGAGCCATTCATCCCTCAACTCGACCATTTCACTTTGAAAATAAAGTTTAACTGCCGACTGAGTTTGTGCTTCCGACTCCAAATTCTCATTGTACAAATAATTTGATCCTATAAATTAAATTGACAATTAAATCTTAATGTCAATTTCATTGAATTAATTTAACTATTGTAGGAGTACCTATCGGCAATTTAACTAGAGTTGGTGCTAATGGCATCTCTGATGGACTTAGAGAATGAGATTTGATTCGTTTAAAATGTTCTAGTCCTTGTTCATGCAATTGTAGTGCTTCCTGTAATTTAAATTAAACAATTTTAATTTTAATTACAATTAAATTAAAGACTCCATACCTTGGCCACCATATTGCCACTGATGATCCATTGAAGTCGAACTTTTTGAAAAATTAATTGGGCGTAATCCATAACGTCCTGGAGGGTCAAATCTAGAAAAGAAGTAAATATTCAAATTTTAATTGTACTTAAAAATTGGCGGGACTTTTAAACTCACCTTTGACACTAGCCAGTCTCTCATCATAACTGAAACCTTGGCTATGCATCAAATTCCGGAAATTATTATAAGCATGAGAGGACGCTGGTTCATTTTTAGTGTTTTCCATGGCACGAACGTAAGTCTCTTTAACGTCATCAAAAGACCCGCCATCTTTAGCGGGGTTAATTGAGGTTTGGAAGTTAACGAGGAATTCCAAAAGTTGATTAAAAACTAATGGGAATTTGTCATCATAACCATAAACGAGTAAAGTGATTCCATGTGTCTTGCTATGAATGTCATAATGGTAACCAGTCTCAGAGGCAGGATAAATGGATTCTTTGATCACGTGACCAATTAACTTGACAAACAAAGTTTGTAAATTGTCATTACGAGCTGATTGTGATGTCAATGGGCTATTTAAAATTTAATTTGTTAATTTTAATCACAATTTATTTAAAATTAAGTCTTACGTCATGATATCCAAACTGACGGCCACGTGAGGTAGATTAAATTCATCATCTTGGAGGAACCAAACGCGGGACATTTGATCGTCATGAATTATTTTTGGGTGGGAAATCTTGAAATATTTTTAATTAATTTCAATAAATTATTTTAAATTATTTTAATTACATTAGTTTCCCGCTGTTTCAGGTCAAAGACACTGGGGATGAAGTTGTTTATTTGGGGGAGCTTGAGGGCAGCATGGGAGCCGCAGGTGGTCCATTTCTGAATTTAATTGCCAATTAATTTAAATTATTTATCAAGATTGAGATTAATAAACTGTTAGTTAGAAAATTAATTGTTTTTGTTGAAACTGACCTGGATGAGATTCGGGTCAATTTTATTGTAGGCATACTCGACCTGCATAAATTCTTCTTTGTGGGTCACAATTTTTTGGTTGTCTTTAGTCTGGGTCAATATGCGGACATTTTGGGGGGTCAAAAGAGCCAGAAATTTATTAATGAGGTTGGGTTGATAGTCACTAATGAGATGTTGACTAGTCCAAATTTCATCGATGGGATAGTCGGGCATTAGAGCGGCCAAATCTTGAACGATGTGACCCGCCTCTTGCTCCTCTTTGAATCGAAATTGATTCTCTTTGATCAATTTCATCTCCTCCCAAAACCATTTTTGTGGTCCTTCCTCTCTTAACATTGTCAGGTACTGAAAAACGACAATTTTTTATAGTTTGGCGGTCATTTTAAAAATCGTCACGCCAGCAAACTGAAAATACCTGGAAAGTATGGAGCACAATATCATCAATATTCTCCAATCCTTGAGGAGTCAAACTGAAGGCAATTCCAAAGAATGCAAACCCTCTAGCAGGAACTTCGGAATAAGCGTAAATGTCGCTGACCCATTTCTTTTCCTTCAACAAAGAGGAGAGTGATCCAGGTCCTCCATGTCGAATCAACGACATAATGTATTCCAAAGCCTACCAAAAAAATCCCGGTTAACATAAAACAATTTGACCTCATTACACCATAAGGTCAATAGCCTCACCCCAGTCTTGTAATCATTCGTATAATCCGGAATGGGGAAAGTTAAATAAAGATGGCGTAAATCCATCAAAGGAACCATGTCAATCCTCCTCTGTAATTGATCCTCCCCGTAAGGAGAATCAGGCCAAATTGGAATCGGAACATTTTTATTGGGAACCGGGTCAAAATATTTTTCAACCATGGCTTGAAGTTGGTCCAAACTTTCCCGACCAATGACAGCAAGGTTCATTAAATTAGACGAGTAGTGAGCTTCGTAAAATTTTATCAGTTCTGTCCTGACATCTATTGACATATTCATGGGCTGTGTCCACAATGTTTTCTTGTTTCCTAAAAAAAATTTGAATCTAGCGGTCTTTTAAAATAAAATGTTTAATTTTAGTACCAATAGAGAAGCGACTATAAGGGTGAGAAGAATTAGAAAGAAATTGGTCAATGCGCGCTTTGCGCCAGTGCTCATTGACAAGAGTGCCTTCATACTCCGAATTGACTGCGTTGACCTCCCTCTCGTTCAATTCTTTTGTGAAGAGCGGGGCGATGAAGAGTTGGGCGAAACTAAATTAAAAATTAATTAAATTGAATTTTAAATTAAAAAGGAAAAACTATAATAAATTACCGCTCAACAGCTCCGCCAAGGCCCTCTGGCGACAATGTAAAATAATAGCAAGTATTATCATCTTCAGTGTAGGCATTAGTGGAGCCCGCGTATTGAGCCAAATATTTTTCGTATTCATTTCCCGGGAATTTGGCAGTACCAAGGAAGAGCATGTGTTCTAAATAGTGCGCCATTCCCAGTAATTCGTTTGGGTCATGATAACTTCCTATAAATTATTTTAAAAAAAATTAAAATTAATTTTGGCGCTCAATTTTCTTCAAATAATTTAAAATAAAGTACCTGTCATGACATTGAGAGCGGCACCCCCCTTATCAGTTTTAGGATCACTGACAATAATAACTTTCATTTTATTAGTTAACTCAAACGCCCGATATAGTCTCCTATCACCCGGAGGTTTCACCACATTCGGGAGTATTGTGGCAGTGAATTGATTGGCTGTTGAATTTTCACTTTCGTTGATTTTTATTTCACTTCCGGTGACAACTGCCGCTAGTACCACCAAAATTAAGACACAGGTCGCCATCTTTACCTGTAAAATAGAAACCAGTGAATTACTGAAAATTAACTTTTTTCAATAAAATAAAACTGGAATTTAAATCTCGGTCATTAAAATTAAATATAGGACAACTTTAATATTTTTTTAATTGTGCAAAAATTTAACATAATGATCCACTCAAAAAAATGACAAAGGCGGAAGTCATGCAAAAAAAAGTCAGTTAAAACCGGAAGTGGATTTGAGCCGGAAGATAAAAGTCAATAAAATGTGTGTCAATTTTTAATTTCCCCAGAAGTGAACGTCATAATTTAAAAAATTAAAAATTACATTTAAATCGCTTCAAATTTATTATCTTACCGCGCGAAAACATTTAAAATTTTTATTATTATTATTGCTTCGAAATCAAAATCAATAAAAATATTTTACCATTTTGACAGAATCCGTTCCCGCTTGTGACCCAACTGGTTGGAGATGCCGTGAATCACTGGAGAATTATAGTCAGGTCACGACAAACCAACTGAAAATGGGAACAATGGGAAAAAATGGGGGGGAGGGATGTTGGGACAAATTGAATAGGGTGTTTGATGTATTCATGTTTCTCATTTTTTTGGGATGAGAAAGTTTTGAGAGGATAATGATGATTGTTTGGATAAAAAGATATGAAAAAATAGTAACAATGTTGTTTTTTTTTGATAAAGGAAAAAAAAAGATGATGGCCTGGTTGATGATGGAAGAATTGACATGGATAGTGATGGAGAGAGAGGGGGGCAGATGTTGCATGTTTATTTTTTTCTATTTGTGGGTATCCCACGAATAATTACATTGTGCCATACTATAAATCTCATTTAAATTACAAGTCACATGCAAATATAACTAAAACCATATTTAACCCTATTCCATACAATCTCCATTTCATTTTACTAATTCTAAAATCACTCTCTCTCTCTCTCTCTCTCTTTGGTTTGTCAAGGATTTCTCCAGAGAATTTTTTTGAGAATTAAATGGATTGCAAATTGCAACGTTGAAATTAATTTTGGGTTTTGTACTGAAGATTGTTTAATAATAAAATTGATATTTAATTTGTCTTGTACAATAAAAAAGAAATTAATTGTGGTTGAGTAAGGGTAAGATTGACTGGATATAATTGACCTTGATCTTGACCTTGATGATTGGACAAGATAGAGAGATGCAATAATTCCTCTGTGTTTTAATCGTGATGAAAAATAAATGTCTCTACGACTTTTGGAATGAGCTCTCAAAGTCCATGTCTACAAAAATATTATGGATATTTATTTATTTAATTACTTCTTCATTCAGACAAATTACGCACTTGTTTCCCCGAATCTTTCCATATTTCACACAGCCAATAGATTCCTGAGCCTCTCTTTTCATTCTTTTTATTGCGTTTCCTTTTTGTCAATTAAATTGTATCTCAGGTAATTTTTGAGTACAGGATTTAACTCTTTTAAATTGAAATGATGAAGCTCAATTTTTATTTTCTTGTGGTTCTGGTGGCGTTGGCACTTCTGCTTGAGATTCAACTCTCGGTAAATAATTTCTCTCTTTTGTTGTCTCTAAATAATTAAATTGTGGTCCATGTTTTAGGATGCTGGATGGCCTTCTGGTAGAAAACACGTGAACCCCCGGGATTGTTTTTGGACACAAACTTGCCAGTCCAGTGAGCTGGAGGATGGATGCCGGGCATTGGGGAAGATTCAGAATGAGATTTTGAAATGCCCTCGGGGTGGCTACAAAGTTTATTGTTGTGATGAGCCCCACGTTACTTGAATTTTTATCATTAAAAATGGGGTGGTATTTTTGGCGTCAGCATTTTAATTGAGCCGGGCAGTTATCATACGTTTGGCATTAAAAATATTACATTGTCAGTAAAATATTTCTTGCGTCAGTAAAAAAATCGTCAGTAAAATATTTTTTTGACGAGTAAATTACTCATTGTGTCAGTAAACGTTTTTGGTGAGTAAATAAATGTACTTACTTGATGGTTCATTAATGAGATTATTACAAACTTTAATTAATTTTTGAAAAATTTATTCGAAATATTTTTTAAAA
>JAQIVZ010002632.1:0-19291 GCA_034700945.1 Arrhopalites spinosus | reverse complement strand
AAATTAGCGCCACTGGAGTCACAATTAAAAAATTCCCTCCCCCCGTCCCATGTTTCCCATCCTTTGTATAATTGTGTAAAATGGCGACAAAATATTTTGAACTGCTTGAGTCGGCGTACAATGGATTTTTTTTCTCACAAAATTGCCTCCATTTTTTATTTTTCTAATGTCGCTTGGTTTTGTGCAATAATAATTAATGTTTCAATGGTGTTGCCCTACAAAGTCAACTACAAAAGTCGTTTACTGGAAAAGGCCAACAAATTCCACAGAATCATTTGGAGTGCCTTGACACTAATTACAATTAGTCGGTTAATTTTCATGATGTGGACCTTGACAAATTTAAATTCTTGGGGCATAGTGACCAAAAATTCAACTTTACTGCCATTGGATCATGTGGTGACCTTAGTTGTGGTTCTGTTTGGACTAATTTGGATGTTTTTTGTGATCACCTTTTTGCAGAAACCCAACTTGGTGCATTTGTCCGTCAACGAATCTGTGAAACTTCATCAAGAATTATCAGGTAAATATTTTGGAGTAATTTAAATTACTAAAAAATATTTGCCATAAAGGAATTTTAATTAAAATTAATTTAAAAATGTTGACAGATAAATTATTCAAGGGCAAGTTGGCAGCCGACCAGATTCCCCGGGCCAAGTTTATTGCTTTTGTATTTTATTATATTTTTTCTAGTAATTTATATTGCTTTACACTCGTCCTCGTTTGGAGCTACCTCAATTTACCTCATGCCCATTTTTTGATGTCACCGTACTTGTGTGACCTTTGGGGTCAGTGCCCGGGTTTTATTGTAGGAGTGGGATTTTTGATTGATTTTATTGGCGTCATTTTTCTTGTCCTGTCAATAGCTCTAGTTAGTGGACTTACGATAGTGCCGGTCTGCTGTTGGGCCATCAGTTTAAAATTTATGCCGTAAAAATAATAGAAACATTTTTATTGTAAAATGTGTTGAACAATATTATTATTTTTTTTTTGTATTTTGTGAAATAGGCTCTTGCCAATGGATGAAAATGTTTTGAAATTTTATACAAAAATTCAATTGGTGAATCAACTGTTATTGGAATTTTGGAGTCCATTTTTCCTGCCCAGCTACAAAGGCGTTTTCGTGGCGCATTTAGTCCTTATAAATGGCCTTTCAATCAAGCAAAAATGGATGGAGATGGAGGGCGGGGTTTCTGTGGCCATTTGCTTTGGAATTGGTTCTTTTAGTGCCACATTTTTTGGGCTTGGTCTCAACTGGCTTTATTCGTATTGTCTGTCCAAATCTAAAATTATTTTGGCTGTTTTTGGAATGGAGTTAAAGTCGGAGGAATTTAAACGAAAAATGAGGGCCATGAGAAAAATTGAAATTAGAGAAGCCAATTTTTATGTGTATGACGAATCCTCTTCTATTTTATTTATCGATTCCGTTTTGTCCAATACTGTCAGCTATCTTCTTCTATTTTAAATATCGCGACTTCATTGGGTCAAGTCATTTTTGTTATAAATGTAAAATCAGGTCACCAGAATTTTGATTGTGGGGCGTGGACGCCGCACCGGTTGGATGTTTTACACTCATTTTGTGCGCGAATTGGGAGAAGATTTCTTTTAGTTTTGTAAAGTTTGGTTGTCTATCTTGCATTCACTTAACGTCATTTAACTATTTAAAGGTGCAATAATAATAATTATTAGTTAAGTCCTAAAGGCTGGTTTAGAGTCGACATGAAGTTGCCAATTAATTAATTTTAATTAGTTAATTTTAATTTAAATACTGGAATAATAAATTTTTAAATTACAATTAAAATTAGAATGAAGCATTTAAGAGCCATTATTACTATTTACGCCCCTGCCAGAATTGCCAAAAATGTTTTGGGCGACAGCGGATTTCCTTTAAGAAAAAATTTAATGGGGCCCTTTCCAATCACAACCTCAGTTCAAAAGGAGAAAGTTTTTAACTACAGACTTAATTGGGCTCGGAGGATGTCTTAAACTCAAAGGATTGCTCGACAAAGACGATAAATTCGGTGTCGAATTTTAACTTTTCTTTTATTCGTTCTTTCTCTTCTTCTTTGTGAATATTTGGTCCTGTTTTTCGTCCCATAATAAATAAATGCTGACTTTTTAAAAACGTTAATTACAAATTAAATGGCACACAAAGAAAGGAAGATTAATTTGCTAAAAATAATTATTCCAGTATTTAAATTAAAATTAGTAATGAATTTAAATTAAATTTCAAGTGCCATTTCAAGGAGCCATGACTTGCACCAAGACCATGTACACTCTGTGCACATGAAAAATTTCACAGAATATTTTTAATTTCTCGTTCATGTGGCAACTTCATGTGGACTCTAAACCAGCCTTAAATGCTGTTTTATTGTAATCATTTTGATTTAAATACCAATAATAATTTATTTATTATTAGCAGTAATTAGCACTAGTAGTAATTAAAACTTTCAGTAATTTGGCGAAACACCTCCTCAATAATTTAATAAAATTTTGAATTATTTTAAATCGTTTAATTTTTGCTTGCTTGTTCCTTCTCCATGATTTTTTTTCCTTTGGGAATCAAACGCAGTAGCCAATATGACATTTCTAAAAAGTAAATTCATAATTTCAATTAAAACCGATACGTTTGTCCCAATTTTGTTAATTTTGTAAAAAAAAGTTTGGTGGAAATTGAACATACGCCACCACTTTGGTTACAGGAGGTCCCTTCAGCTGGTAAGGGTTTAGAAAAAGTGACAATTCTAATGGCGCCATCTTCCCTCTCGTAACGACATCTCAATTTGAGACAAGCTTCCCCTGGCGGATTATCTTCCAAAAAGTAACCCAATGGATTCAGCCGACCACTTTCAACAATTGCCTTTCTACATTGGAAATCAAATGTCATCAAATTCCCGGGATTATCCTGCCCCAATTGAACTCCAGCTCCCGCGTCGTCCCTTAAGAGACATGATCCAGCTGTCGTCCTGTTTTTTTTCAAAAACTCGCGTTAATTACATGCAAATTAACTTTTAAATTATTCAAGTAAATATTACGCAAGTCTCTCACGAATGGCCTCCTTGCTGCAATTCGAAAAATAATAATAATTTGGAGTTCCCGGTTCATATCCCATCAAGTTTCCCAGTTCGCCACAGGGTGTGTCAAAGTCGTGATGAGCGCCCATTCCATGACCCATTTCATGTGCTAGTGTTGACACTCCACGCCAGTAGGCGTTTGTATCTCTTGTGACTGAGACTTTAGAAGTGCCGCATGTGGCCCCCACAAAGGCAGTGCCAATGACTCCGGATGTACCATCGTCATCCAATGTGATGACCCCAGTCAAGAGAGCCACGTGATCAGAGGGTCCTAATCCAACAGGGGAGCTGTTCATCCAATCTCGTAGCGCGCGCAGCATTAAATGAATCTCAAATCCCGTGTCTTCTACAATGAGCGCATTTTCTGCTTCTGACTGTGTTCAATTTAATTGCAATTAAATGAGTCGAAATTATTTGAAAATTAATTTTACCAATGGCACCACTCCCGCCAATTTTACTTGGAGAGATGGAGCGTCCATTGTGGCATAAATTACGTTGACCGCGTGACAAAATACGGCTATGTAATTGGTTATGTTTTCTCGTGACCCAAGTAAATTTGCAAGAGCAAGGTCCACTACCACTTGAATTTCAAGAATCGCTTCATCCACTTTTGGGTCAAAGGTCAAGTTTTGCATTTCACCAGAAAATAGCGTTTCTGCTTCCACAGGGACACCTATAAACTTGAATTTTAGTTTGAGGTCAAATGCAAAACGAATCTAGTTTCTTACCACACCAACGACGATGCGCTTGACCCTCTTCAGTGGGTAAATTGCGTACTATAAAATGTTGACCTTGTTCATCATGATAAATCCCCAAACCGTTTATAAAGCCTTCCTAAAAATGAACAAAATGAAAATTAAATTAAAACAGAACAAGGGGGTCAACTTACAATTTTTTGAGGCTCATTTTGGTCAACGCGGAGAGCAGCACGGGCTTGTTTATCCACAAAAATATTTTTTTCAACGTCGGTCAAATTATTTTTCAAAATTGTTGTGGTGCCATAAGTAAAGCCGTCGGTGAAAATGGATGAGTCTGAAAATAAAATTGACCATTAAAAATTGTGGAAATATTTTTATTGAAATTTTGTACCTGGCGGTGAAAGATTCAATTTGATCTCTTGACCAAAAGCCTTTAAATAGACTTGGAAGGGCATTGATGGTGACTTTGTTGAAATGACAGAGACGAGAACTTTTTCCTTTTGTTCTTTAAAGTCATCAGAGAACATCTCAGACTTGGATAAAAACAGACCAATGACCAAGGTCAATTGAAAGGCCAGTAGAAGAAAAAGCGCTAAATTAATTTTTTTTGAAATCATTATTTTTCTTAATTAAATTCACATTAAATTACAATTAATTTGATGTATTATGTAGTCAGAATCATGTGAAAATAAGGTAAAGCCTAAATTCAAAAGATCAGGACACTTGAATGCTGACAGCTTTCAAGTTGATTGTGTAATTAACTTTAATAATTTAAATCACTTGATGTCCCCAATATTTTATCAAAAATTAATGGCAAACAAACGTTTTTAGATATTTTATACACTCCCAACTTCCCAACTCTTTAATTTAAATTTCCAAATGGATATTACAGAACACTTGCATGGGCGTACTTCTTTTTTTCCTTTTCATTTCATTCAAAACTCAATAACTTTGGGAGCCATTTGCAAATATAGAAATACAAATTTCTAAAATTTTTTGCAATACTATTTTTTATTAAAAATGTTTCAATTAATTGTACTCCTTCTTACAATGACCCCAGCGCTACCAAAAGACGTCCCCAATTTTTACTCAATTTTTGACCCCAAATTAATCGAAAACTGTCTCATTCGAATTGTTGAATACTCCCCAAATAAAGATTGGGGTCATTTATTTACCTTGACTTTGTCAAAAAATCCAGTGACATTTTACAGGTCAAATCCCCATAAAAATTATCCAAATAAATGTCTACCATTTTATTCTCAAAGTGACTGCTTTGAAATAGAGCACCCGAATGAGGTCAATGTCAAATGGAAATTGTGTCACATTTTAATTTTTTATCACCACTACCAACCCACCAAAATTCCCTATAATGTAACTGACCCACGAAGGATGACCCTTGGCTACAATTTGTACAGAATTATACATACCGGATTTCAGCTCGAGTATGTCATCGTCCATCCAATTTTTATGGTCATTCTAACCAACGACAATTATTTCACCATAAGACCACAACAAGGGCCCAAAAGTGGAGGATTGGCAACCATGTTGAATGACCTGAGGGCCCCTGGGTATCTCAATGACTATTCTTCTCTCGTGTTTGTTTTACAAACCCGTCAAATGAAATACCAGCGGGACATTTTAATTCATCTTCATTACGGTTACTCCATTTGTCTCTTTTGCATGCCCCATCTATTGAAATCGAGTCGAATTTTTAACAAATTTTACAAAAATGATTATTTTCCTGTCTGTCATTTTCCTTGCTGGTGTCCTTGGACATTTCAAGAATGTCAATTGTGTTCCCGCCAAATAGTCACGTGTTTACAGGATATTATTGATGATGGGAGGAAAGCGGTTTGGTACGTTGATTTTGGATTGGATGATTCTTTCAATCCAGTAGAAGGGTCACCCTATTCAAGTTCGTCATTTGACCGGGAAAATTTTACGAGCTTACAATACGGGATGATGTCCTTCATTTTGTCGGGAGTGGTTCGAAAATATTTGACTAAAAAATTGGAGGGAGTTTACCATCCAACGTTGTCAACATTCGCAGGAGGGTCACTATTGCCAAATTCTTTTCCCAGTGGGACAAATATTTATATTTCAGGGCGAATCATTTCCTACAATTTTATCACTTCTGACTCCTCCAAAAAATCAACTCAAAATTTTTCTGTTTATTTGACCCCATTTGATCTCATTACATGGCTTTTGGTCACAGCGGGTCTCATTTTATTGTCCGTCATGATTTGGTTCCTTTCACTGGAAAAAAAATTCGTCTTCAACCGCCAGAATTTTTGGCACCCTCTATTGACAATTTTAGACTCATCGGTTGTCTTTGCTTTGACTAGTTTGATGGTAGAACAGAACAGTAAAATGGCGGCTAGTTCCCATTACCAGCGTCTTGTTTGGGCTTTATGGCTTGTGACTGTTTTCTTTTTAATAAATTCATATCGGGCCTGTTTGAATTTTGAGGCGGGGAATGTTCTACCATTTATAATTCCTTGGACACGTCTAGTCGAACTTGGTAACTTCACCACTTTCTATGTACCTTTGAGTCAAGAAACGTGTACCAACTGGTCGAGTATTTTAGTGGAGTATAAAGAAAGAGTGGAAAATTATGAAAAATATCGATTTGGAATGACACCGGAAATTCAAATGGATCAAGACCAACAACTCCCCAATATGAATCATGCTTGTTTCTGGTTTCAAAGATGGCCTGAATGTCGATTTTTCCAGAAACACGTGTTCCAAATAAATAGTGAGTCGGGGCTTTATCTTTCAACTGCTCACAGAACTTTTGGAGTTTGTCCTTGGAAATTGGAGGGCCTTTTTAAAAATCAACTTATGACACCAAAAACGGCGCTCATTGTCACCACAAAATATTTCAATTTCTGTTGGACTGTCGCCATGACTCAAATGATGGCAACGTGGCCTACTAGCTCTAAAGGCTACTCACATAATCGCAATTACAATAAGAGGCATGACGATGATTTTGTCCCTGAAAAAGAATTCTTTTTGGTCTTGCCGCGTATGGGCAAATGGCATAGAGATCACTTTTCAGAGAGAATGAGGATTTTGATGAGTTCAGGGTTATTCTGGTTGTGGGACAAGTGGGAAAATATTCGGTTTAAAACCCCACTCTTTATCTCACCAGAGAAAATGGCTGCAAGAAAAGCGGTTGGAAATTTGAAAGCGGTGCGACAAAAACGACTTGGGAGGGAACATCCTGAAATTTATTTAATTTTTAAATCTTTTTATTTCGGATTAATTTTCTCTGTCACTGCTTTTTCTTTGGAATTTATTTTGCAGTTTGTGACCACAGAAAACTTGCTTAGAATTAAGGAGGGCTTTTCAAAATTGATGAAAAAGATGGCGACATTTCTTCAACTGTTGAAGCATTGGGTTAATTTCATATTCAATTATGTTTGTCTGAAATTGATTACTTATTGTATTCATTAATTGACTTTTAAAATAGAGAATCTAGGATACTGATAGAAATAAGTGAAATTTAGAATTAAATTGTACAATTAATTTAATTACAATTTTTTATTCTTTCGCTTATACTGGCGCAAAATGTCACTGGCGGTTTTTTCAGATATTAAAATGGTACCCGCGGCAATATTGCTGTTCGTAATCACAGGCATGACTGAAGCGTCCACGACCCTTAGTCGTTTAATTCCAATTACTCTACAAATAAAAATAATAAAAATATTTGAAAATATGAATTATAATTAAATTCTTGCCTTAATTGGGAATCAACTACAGCCATAGAATCTCCCTTGCGTCCCATTTTACAAGTTCCCGCCGAATGAAAAGATGGACCGGTCAACTGACGAATGTAGCACCTCCAGTACTCGTCCGACCGAAACTTTTCTCTTTTACATTGTTTGATTGGTTTTACACTGAATTTGGCGCCCAACTTTTGAAATGATTGTGTTTTCATGGTTTCCAAACAAAAATTAATTCCTAGTTCAATGAAGCAAGTTTAAATATTCACAATTAAAAATTTATTAAATAAAAAAACCTTCGATCATCACGTTGAAGTCACTGTCCACCGAAAAATGATTGAAATTTAATATGGGCAGGTCATTGCTGTCCATTTCAGTGACTGTCGGATTGACAGTTAAGCGCCCTCGACTGAGCGGTCGATTAAGTCCGATGAAGCAGCTCACAGAATTTTTGATGGAGCCCATGAACGAGTAACAGATTTGGAGGTCAGGCCACTTTTTATTGGTTTGAGTTTGACCTAAGGCCCTCTTGCTGGCTATGAAAGCTTCCGCTTGACCTACTCGAAAAGAAGTCGCTAGAGGGCCATATCCTCTGTCGACGAAATCAGTAAAATCATTAAAAGTTAAATTTTGTTCGATGAACCACGTTTTTGAGGGATCCTCAATAAATATTGGGGACACTTCCAGGTAAGGATGGTCCATCAAATGTTCACCCACTCCAGGCAATATGGCGACAGGAGTGACCTAAAATTGAATTTACATTTAGAAAGTGTGCCATATTTGAAAAATAATTTACATTAGCATTTTTTAATTGATCAAGGGGTCCGATTCCGGATTTAATGAGGAGAATGGGTGACATGTAGACACCGGCAGATAAAATGACCTCCTTGCGCGCTTTGGCTCTTCGTTGGACGCCATGTTGTTTATACAGGACACCCTTGGCGACTTTCTTACTAATTAGGATCTAAGCGAAAATTTTAATTTAAATTATTTCTTTAATTTTTGACCTTAATGAAGTACCTCTGACACAATGGAGTACCGGCGAATGGTGAGAAATTTTTGAGTTGTTTCAATTGGCTGAATATAGGCACTGTAAGTACTCACTCGCCTGCCAAATCTCCGATTAAATTCATTGGGACTAAATCCTGGGAAAATTAATTTAGCGCAATATTCAAACAAATTATTATATTAATTACCTTCTTTTTGAGGCCCATTAGAATCGACAACGTCATACCCCAATTCTTTCCCTGCCTCAAGCCAAATTGACCTCCCTGGAGCGTAACGAGGTTGGGTTACGGTCATGGGTCCATTTTTACCATGTTGACCTTTACGGGGAAACTTTCCCATGTAATTTTCAGATTTTTTGAAATACTTAACCAAATTTTTGTAACGCCATGACCTATCTTTTGTCTCTAAAGCCCACTGATTGTAATCGAGAGGATGACCCCGTTCATAAATTTGGTCATTGTGTGACGAGCTTCCGCCCATCATTTTACCCGCGGGAGTATACATAATCTTTAAATTCAATTTAATTTTAAATTATTTTAATTGTATTTAAATTCAAATAGTGAATTTACCCCGCCATTAGCAAGCCCCGCATTTTTTTCAGGGGTTGACCTATACAGGAAGTTAATGTCACCCAAGTCTTTTGTCAGAGTGGAGGTGAAGGGAACTTGCTGGAGAGGTGGGGGATTCCCACCCGCTTCGAGGAGTAAAACTGAAAACTTTTTATCAGTCAAACGTCGCGCCAAAATACTTCCAGCAGTTCCAGCTCCAACTAAAATATTTAATTATATTATGATTGGATTTAAAATAATGGATGTGTTGGATGTGTACCAATAATAAAATCATAATGGTCTTCTACAGGAAGTCCAAAATCTTTTGGTTGGTTGACAAAAGTAGAGAGTTCATCTTCTTGGCGGTAACGAGCTGCATATAAATTAATTAAGATTGGAATAGACGATAAAAATATTTGACTGGCTAAGGTCATGTTATTCTAATTTAGGCCAATTGTTTTTACCAAAATAAAACCAATATTATTTTAGTACAGTTAACTTAAAATGTGAGTCAGGAGGACGTGCAGAGACAATGAGAGTCCCATTTGGGTAGGCTTTTGAGGTCAACATGTGGTGGCAAGTTAATGAAGATTATAATCTCCATTCAACAGGTTTATATGGCATGCTGGGTGCTTTTATTGTGAATAATTATTTTCTGACTTTATGGACCTTTTGTGGACTGTCGTAGAATTTTTCGAGTCTCGTGTCTGCTTTTACAGTTAAAAAATGAAAATTGAAAGAATGTTTTATGATGAAGCTTGTGACTTTTACTTTCTTTACTGTAAAATCAATCATAAATTTTCAATTTCAGTCAAATATACTTCCTAATTACTTTGAAATAGATTCATTTAGTCTACAATTTGAGTTGGCTAAAATACGTTTAATATAATTTTTGAAAAAACATAGATTAATAAAAATGAATAATTAATATTATTATTGGATTGAATTATTAATTGGATAAATCATTTTAAAATTGATCTTGGAATTAGACTGCGTTGACTTAGTCTAAAAAAATTTAATTTTAGTTCAAAATTTGAACCGGGAATATTTAAATATTTCTCCAGTGAAAGTTAAACATGCCTCGTTCATGTTCTTTGTAGGACTCGTTATTGTGAATTATATGGGCTCAAAATTATTTTAGTAATATAAATAATTTAAAACTTCAAATAAATTGTTCCTTGCAATCCACGTCTCCACACAATTTAATATAAATATTACAATTTACATCACTTGTAAAAATCACTAGTCTAACATGAAATGCCAAGTTTGCTTAATTGATGATGAGAAAAAACAATTTTTTATAAAGAATAAAAAATTGCAATAGAATGACCCATGACATTTTGATATTATCTTGGCTAACAATTCTCCTCAATAATTTTACAAAAGTCTAAAAAGATTATCTTAAATTCCCTTCAAGTTGGCCATTGATTTACTTGTCCAGACAAATGAGCCAAAATGCTCAGTCCTTAAATTCAGATTCTTGTACTCTGTTGGTGATCATAATTATTTTGATTGGTTGTTTCAAAAATTAAACTTTAGAGATGAGGGTCGTTACGAGAGGAGACACCAAATCAAGGACTCAAATTGGTGGGCCCCGAGCTCAGCCCTTGGGTGTTGTGGGTTCATTAATTCAGATGGAGCCACAATTTGAGACCCCCCTTCGTTCGACCTCATCGTTCCTTGTACAATTTTTTAAAAGGGAGACAAAATATCTTAAGATGGTTAACATTCGATTATATATCCAAAAAATTAGCATCCATTTTGCATGTTTCCAATGCCGCCTGGTTCTTCGAAACAGTGGTCAATTTTTCAATGGTGTTGCCCTACAAATTTAACCACAAAACTAATTTACTCGAAAAGGGAACCAAATTCCGCACAATAATTTGGAGTGGCTTAACATTACTTACTATGAGTCGCTTAATTTTTATGGGTTGGACCATTACAAATTTAAATTTTTGGAACAAACTGACGGACGATTCAATTTCACCGCCATTGGACTATTTGGTGACTCTTGTGGTGGTTCTGTTTGGCCTCATTTGAATATTTTTTGTGGTCACTTTTTGCAAAAACCCAACTTGGTGCATTTGTCATTCAACGAATCTGTCAAACTTCATCAAGAACTATCAAGTAAATACTTTTGAGTATTTTGTAAAAGAATGTTAATTAAAATTAATTTAAAAATATTGACAGATAAATTATTCAAAGGCCAGTTGGCAGCCGACCAGATTCCCCGGGCCCAGTTTTTTGCTCTATATGTTTTTTGATATGTGGCTTGAACAAATGCATACTGGTCAAATGGCGTTGAAATTATCCAATTTTAATTTTTTTTGTCATTTCTTTCAACTTGAGGGAATTTCTACATGGACATTTTCATTTAATAAATATGCCAAAATTATTTAACTAAAACGAACGCTGAATTTTAACTATCTTAAAATATTTATTTAAATTCAAATCAACCCTCATTCTACTGGTAAATGAACACATGAAATTTGGTTAAGTAATTAAATTCAAACACATAATATACACAACCCTGGTACTTTATTTACAAGTTAATTTCTAAAAATCACATGGACAAAAGGTCCCAAAGTAAACAAAAACAATTTACATTTTAGAAAGAAACGAAAACGGAACGAAAAAAAAACGTAAAGTAGAACGTAGAAATGGCTGCGCGCCTTTGAATTTAAAATTCCAGGTGATTGCAAGGTAAAAAAAGGAGCTCTCGACTAATTGCATTCCGGACGGGGACGCTTTTATTATAGAGTAAAACTACTGACAAACCGTCCAATGGCCATTTTAGTTCATGTTTTAATATTCAACTCCATATCTGTCCATAATTCCCTTCATTACTGAACGGTCAAGTGGCCATAGGATAGTGGCGAAAGAGGTACTTTCCAAAAAGATGAACATGACCATTTTAATTAATTTCCGCATTCGTTATTTTGTTCTGTCAGTGACAGACTGTCACGTAGGGACAGTAAGTACAAAGTAATTTTGAGGTTCTAAAATTTTCAAGTGTGTTAAAGACAGAAAAGCAATTAATTTATTGATTACTTGAAGTCACTCGGTAGAACTGTTCTACTAGAACCTAAACCTCCATACAAAATATTTTGCAAAAGTTGTAAACGACACAGTACAGTTTGGTCAGTTCGATCGTTGGCATCAATTATGAGGAATTGAAATGTTAACAAAGCAAGAAAATAAATACAATTTCCTCATCATCTCCTTCTTCTCCCGTCTCAACTTTTACCCAATCAACGTGGACATCACTAATGGAACCATTTCAGCCATATCCACCGGATGGCGCTATTGGCTATGGCTATTTGGCCATTTCATGGCATACCTTGATGCCACCTACGTCATTTTTCAATTAATTCCAGTGTTCGTTGACCCGGAAAAATATTTTAACTTGAATCATTTCTCAATTCACCTGATTTCTTGCACTGGTTTTGCGCTTACATCTTTCATGTTTAATCTATTATTTCTTGTGGCGCCCAATTTGAATCAAATAATTTTCAATTGTTTGTTCAACGACGAAAGGATGGTACTCCATTTTAAATTTAATCTCTACTTTTATTTATCAATATTTTTATTTAATAGGAAGCACTCCTCAATCAAGGCCATCTGGGAGAAAAATCGGCTAAACATTCGAGCACCACTCAAAACCACCCAGTGGCTTTACATCAAAATATTGGACAATATTTCAGACAAATGGGACAAAACAAACACCCGCGCAGGGCCATTGCAGGAAAAGAGACTTGGTTGTCATGGAACTAGTCTATGGAACTACAACCTCCAAGAACTTTTAGTACTCACAGTGGCTCCAGTGGGAGCCATTGGAATCATTGGCGTGACAGGATTGTTGGGTCTTGACCCTTCCAGGCGCCAACTTCTGTACTCGGCGCTTCCTTCTTCCGTCCAAAATAGCGCGACATTTTTGTCATTTCTGGGGATTGAGTTTTATTTTATGATAAATGCTGCCACTTCAGTTTGTTTCTCGCTTATTTGTGAGCTCCTCTTCTTTCTCAAATGTCACGCCGAGTGTGATCGCCTTGTGGGGATTTTAAAGTAAAAAAATATAATTTATATTTAAATTATAATTAAACTTAAATGAATGGAATTTTACGTGTAGAAATATCAGGGAGGAAGCCATGCCCCTTGAAAATCTTTGGGAGGTCATCCAAAGGGTCAAGAGATTGTCGCTGTTGGTTCATTTGTTCAATTGTCAACATGCCTTCATCGTTTTCTTCATGAAAATTGCCTTTCTCATTGATTGCATCACGGGCATGTCATTCTCAATTCGGTTTTTTCATTTCAATTATTTTGTTGGCATTGTCAATTTATTTTTTGGCATCATCTCAGTCTTGACCTACTCAATAATTTATATGAAGGCTTTTTCCATTGAGTCAAATGTCAACAAGGTCAAGGAATCCATTTTGGAGGCTACTGGACGTCTTGCTTATGTCTCGTATTGGAAATATGTCAATCAAATTATGAGGGCCATTCCAATGGCGGGAATCAGGGTCGGCCATTTTCATTTTTTGGAAAGGACTTCTACTCTAATTTTTATTCATTTTTGTGCCCATCAAATTGTCAATGTTCTTCTTTTTCTCCGATAATTTAATTGCCAATTTAAATTAAACGTTTTTTAAAACTCATTTACTCATTCAAAATTATTGTATTTTATGTGTAATGATAACTGCCAACTAATTATTGAAATTTTAAGCACCATAAAGTAAATTGTCAATTGTCGTGAAATCCTTGCTTTTTGACACGAAGAATTTAAATTGATTTAATCCGTCATATTTTTTTATTATTAAATCATGAAACAGGTTCAAGTGTTGAAATGCTTAAATTTTAAATATATTTAAACTTAATTTAGTTCCCAAAATTATTTTTTTTAACCAATTAAAAAATTTTTTTACCACAAACACAATTAAGGCAAGAGCCAATCCCATAGCCCACAAATAAAATGAGGATTGGTACAAAGAATTTTCAAAAGTTTTCAATTCGTTTCCATAATTTTCTAGTAAAACATCATCCACAAAATTTGGCCAATTTTTTCGATCCCAAGGTAAGCCATACAATTCGATGTTTGCAGTCCATCGAAATTCATCTCGCCATTTTTCCCAAAATTCGTACACTCCTGACGCCAAAATAATTCCAAAATTCTTGGTCATTATGTCCAAATTAGGCAGGGAAAAAGCGGCCCAAGTGGGAGAAATCCAAATTTGGTGATGGAGATTATTGTAACTTTTTTTGTATAAAATGGGCGCCACTAATTCAAATGTAGTTTTATCTTTGTATTGCACAATGGACGCCAATCTTTGGGTTTGGTCCTCCTCATCGTGAATAGACTGATTGAACCAGTTGTAATAAATCATGGAAATGACGCCATCTTTTGTTTCCTGATCCCTACTGGTGAAAGCGCGATTTTCCGCTAGGGCTTGAAAAATTCTAAAAGTAATTAATTGTGGTTTGGTTGGATCCAATCCAAAAATAAATTTGAATTTTCTTTTAATTAAAGTCTCCAAACTGTAATCGACTTCCTTGGTGGTGGGGACCAATTGGCTACTTTTCAGCTCACAAACGTAAAGCTCAGCCAATAAAAAACAAAAGAGAAGCCACACCACGTGAACTAATAACCGACTCCGCCCCCACTTTCGCGGCAATTCTTGAACTTGCATGACAAGCGGCGACGATACAAGAAAACAAATGCGGAAAATGTCGCTATTGAACCTACGTGACAAAATTAACCAATACAAGACTACGACCGAGACAATAGCGCCTAAAATGGCGAACCATGTGAAGTGAGAAAAAGGATCCAAAATGGAGTCTAATGAGACTCGCTGGTCATTGACCTTTGAACTTGGATACATGATCGAGTAGCTAGTTTCACCGCGCCTTTGTAATTGGTCGAAAAGATAAGCAACTTGACCACATGTGGGACACTGCATGATAATTGATGCGCAGCTTTTATCATAAACTCTAAAATATGACTCAATAAATTTCATTGTAATATTGAGTCCACTCACAAGCTCCTCATAGAGTTTTATGTATGGTCCATTTTGGGATTTTGATTTTAAAATGGCGCCAAAACTCAAATCTTTGTACAGCCATATTGATTTGGCGGCCATAGCGTAAATGTGACCTAGATACTGAATTTTTCTTTGGTGGTAAATTGTTTTTTGAAAATTAGCGAGAAGATCAAGCTCAATTAATTTGAACTTGCCTCCTTGTCCAGTGACAACGAAATGGATAATGTAGATGGCGTGGAGGGTCATTGTCTCGAAATTGAGGTGAATTTGAAGGAGATTCACTGGCGCAAAACAAAGTTTTATGCTCATGTCGTGAAATTCATTTTCTTTGTCTTGATTGGTTCCAATTTTTAGTAGAATGATAAAGTCATAGAGGGCGTTCTTTATTCTGTACACTTTTAAAAATTTGGGGATCAAGTCAATGGAATCATTATTTTGATCAATGAGGAAGTGAACGGTCGATTTTTGTGATTGATCCTGATGTGGGCGTGGCAATTTATTTTTAATTGGTTGACTCCAATTAAATATTATGAGCGGGTAGTTCGAAATTTGAATTTGGCGGGTCATTTTACCTGGATAATTATTATTTGGGAACGTATGAAAATGAATTGTGGATTTAAAAGTTTTTAAAATTGACAAGAAATTATTTTCGAATCTGCTCTTCTCTGCTAATGTTTGAGTCAGGTTAATTACAATTAAAATTTTTATGAAAAAATAAACTTGCGACATTTTTTGAATTTTTGTGTAGAAATGAAGTTTAAAATGATTTTGAATTAAATGTTTTACCCTTTGACAAATTGATGAACTAAATTTTACTCTAGGCTCTTTTATAGCTCTGTACAAGGCTCTTTTTATTGAATTTTAAAAGTCTGTGACGTCATTACAAATGTTTATTTAAATAAATTTACATGACCACATACTTGTCACGTGGTCTCATACTTGAGCCTATCACGAGTGTTTGTAATTTCACTTGACCTTTTTCTAACAACTTACTTTGACCCAATTGTGTGTGTTATTTATTATTCGAAATGAAATACATTTTTATTTGGTTAGGACCACTTTCGAAAGGAGTGACTGCCCGAGGTAAAGGTGGATTTAGAGTTGACGACGTTGACGTTCGCGCAGACTTTTGCGCGAACATTTGCGTGCATAGAGTATATATTACCATGACATTGATGATATTATATACTCTATGCACGAAAATGTTCGCGGAAAAGTCTGCGCGAACGTCAACTCTACATCCACCTTAATGCGGAAAGTGATCTCGTGCAAAAGCGACCATGTTAGTTACCTTTACTTGACCACCAACGCATGGCCGTGAGGTCACCAAGTTCAAAGTTTCGTTATTGGCGTGGTGAGTTATAGGCGGGGATTGTGTCTCTTTACTGTTCAACTCCCCGTGGCATGTTTTTACCAGTATTTTTCCTAATAGTGAACTAGAAATAATTTCTAGTTCACAATTATTCAAATTATTGGGATTTAGAAAAACAAAAAAATAAGCCATTTAGGTAAACATGTTCTCCATAAAATATGATTTTTTTCCGAGTATACTCTGTAGGTTTTTTGAACACGACGCAATTTATTACCAGTTAACTGGTAATAAATTCATTCAATGCAAATTAAAATTAAATTAAGTGGCCCAATGAATTTTATGACTAAATGACATGTTCCAGTGGATTTTATGATTAAGTTAATTGATCCCATGCAAATAATAATTGAATTAACTGACCCAGAGAAGAAAAAAACATTATCATTCACGTCAGTTAAATGACCCAATGGGTTTATAAATAAAAAAATAAATTTCACATCAAAGCCACAACGTCACCGGGACATCGATAGTCGACGTCAAATGTGAACGGTCTTTTCGACGTCGCGTCGTTTCTGGACCACAATGCGACCAATTTGAACAAATGCCTTGGCAAAGGCAAAGCATGTTTCTCCACACAATGTGTGTCACATTGTCTAAACATTGATTTCGTAAAAATCAGTGTCCAAATTTGACCTTCCGATCACCTTTCGACCACCATTTTTATCACCAGTATGACATGTGTATAGTCCGACGTCTACAGAAAGTCTAGCCAACGTCGAGTATCGTCTGGCGACCAATTCGACTGGTGGCCAACCGCCGAGTAGTCGAGATGGGTTCTTAGGGTCTTAGGGAATTAAATGTCAAAATTTTGACATTTAACTCCGAGCTATCAAACAATAACTGACATGGTCAATAATTTCCCTTTTTTCCAAGTTCATAATTTATATTTGTACCTTACAATTTTGTAAAAGCGATAAAGTTGAAGATAACTCTCGATTGGTAAGTACTGGCAAATTAGATCAATTAATGTTGACTTGAAAATTGCTAACCCCATGTGACATGGGCCAGGTCATACATTCCATAATCGACGGGGCTCGTTATTTTTCCAACAAGTTCATATTAATAGAAAGTAAATTATCCCCAAATAATTTTCATGTGAAACAAACTTTTGTCAGAATGTCGCCAGTTTTTCTTTCTCAGAGTCCATGAAAGTGTCTCAAATAAATTTGAAATGTTGACAAAAGAAGAAGCTCGATTTAATTTTATTGCTCTCCATTGGGCATCATGCCTAAATTTGATTCCAATTCAAATCAACCGCTGCACTGGCCGAATTCAATTAATGGAAACTAGGTGGCGGAGAGGGGCTTGGCTATGTTCTTATTTGGCAACAATAATGGATGGACTCTACACTTTGGTTCGTTTCATTCAATCCGTGGTGAACCCCTCTCTGTTCAACAAACAACACGCGGTCGTTCATGGTACCTCGACCATTGGGTATGCTTTGGGTCTGACATGGTTCTACTTTGTCTTCATCAACAAAGGGGGAGTCAATGTCACCATCTTTAATCAACTATTCATACATTCCAAACCAAAAGGTACTCTATTTTACATAATTTAATCAACCCCGCGCCCAATTTGCATAAGCGCTCCTGAAATAGAAGGGGGGTGTTATACGGCCTGGGTCTAATTAAAACTACATTAATTTGGATTTTTTTCAGAACGAGTAGGGGGACTCTTTAGATACACGAGACATGAACTGTTGACCTTGACGCTGCCCTTTTTGATGGGAAACTCGTACATATTGTGTTTGGTTTTGTTCAGTCTCGATCGAACTCGGGCGCAGCTCATCTTTTAGTCTATTCCCGCCTCTCTACAAAATGCCTACAGTTTTTATGGCCTTCTTCTGGAGAGCTACTTTTATGAGCTCATGATTTGTGGTGCCTATTTTGTCCTCTTGGTGGAGCTTTTGTTCTTTTAAAAAATGGAAGCCAGCTTTTTTGACATTCAACGCCATCTAAGGTACTCTCACGTTTTTAGTTAATCAATCCATGAGCACGGAATGAATCAAAAATCTCTGTCTGCAAACCAGAAGGATTTTATTTATTTTATTACAAAAAGTATTTAATTTTTTTTGATATTAGGAATGTCCGGCAGGTGTCAATCAGATCCACAATCCGGGTGTTGACAGAGTTGAGAGAGATGTGGGTCCACATAAAATTGTTCAACCATGTCCATGCCTCCTTGATTTTCCTATTCAAATTAGTCTGCATCACGGACTGTGTCGTTTGCTCATGTGCGGCCATTCTCACTAACGTTTCAAGCGACCCCATGGTTGTCATTAGTTGCGGGACATTTGCGGTAGATGTCATTCTTTGCTTTGCCATCATTTTCGAAAAAGCTTTTAAGGTTCCTCAAGGCTTTCAGCTTGTTAAAACACAGGTCATGGTCAACAGCCAACGATTGGGACGGAGTCAGGTGAGGGAAATCATAAAAAGGGAGGTCACGGCGGTGCCCAATGTGGGGGTCAAGGTTGGCTCCTTCCATACTTTAGAGCGGATGTCAACGGTCAATTTTCTTCATTTCTGTTTCACCACTATCGCCTCTGTTCTTGTTGCACTTCGTTAAATTATTTTGAAAGGGAACCGTACATCTCATAAAATGTTCAATAAAAAAAGTCACATTTAGTTAATTAATATTTAATTGTACACTTGAAATGGCTTTGAATTAATTATTCCCGCTCTCGGATGAATATACTAACGAGGAGAAGGCAAGGTCGAGAGTCAATCAAATGACACGAAAGTTGGTACACTTATAGTTTAAGTCACCCTGATGACGAAAAGTGAGGTTAGAGCATCTCATAGAGACAAAGTCCGGAGAAAACCCGGGTCAAAATGTCA
>JAQIVZ010002631.1:0-19295 GCA_034700945.1 Arrhopalites spinosus | reverse complement strand
AATATCTTGGTGATCGGTTTACAAGGAACGGAGATAAAAAATCATAATCATTACTTTTTGATCTCCCTACGTACATGAGATGAATCATGACGACTTATTTTAAAATTAAACTTCTTGGAATCTAAAGACTTGAATAAAATTAGCTTGTATTGTGCCCCCACTCAATTTTGCTCTACTCTACATAAATAAGAGGAAAAAAAGTTTCATTTTGAGTTGTTTACAATTTTCCTTGAATTGTTAGAATAGAAAAAGATCTAGTTGCCATTCTGTACTATTTTGTCGTCATCCTTGTGCCTTAAGAATGGGACAAAAATTATGGCACGTGTTGATGCTTGACTATCAACGTCCTTGTCCAAGAGTCTGCCTTTTTTTTGAGAAAAGAGAGAGAGAGAGAATGATAACGACCCAAGTTGTCTCAAGTGGTCTCTATTCTACTATTGTATACGTTAAACGGAGCTTTTAACATGTAATCAAGGAGGGGACACACACAACTTCAAAATTTTGAACCAACAGCAAGCTAATCACTCAACAGGCTGTGACAGCTTCTTCTTTCCAAACAAAAATCTTTTCAATAAAAAAAAGTCTCCATACAGATTCTTCCCCTCCTCCTCCTCTTTTACCATACAAAAAGATTTTGACTCTTGAATGAAAAGAGCACAGCTGCAATTTATTGCTCTGTAACATTATGCAAAAGTGAGAATTTATAAATTTATTTTTAAAAATGAATTGTACTCATTCAATGTATCAGTACTGTGAAATTAATGAGGCGAGACATAATACAGAAATCAATACAAAAAAAATCTTTTCGTTTTTCAGGCAATAAATTTATTGCAAAAAGGGGATCACAGATCAAATTTTGCAAAAGTAGATTACTCGATCATTTGCAAAAGTTAAAAAAAATGTGATCCGCATAAAATTGACTATCTCTGTAGAAGAGAATAAGAAACAAAAAAAAGGAGAGTTGATTTTTTTGGGAGAGAATCAGTAGGAAAGTCATGAAGAAGACAGAGCCATTATTTATTATTCCCCTCCATCTCCATCTCATCCATGGAGGCGATATGAATAAAATGTGAGATTGGAGGACAAGTGAATTGATATTATTTATATGAAAGATAATGTTATAGGGGTCTACGTACACTATGTAATCTGGTTGAGCCGTGGGTTTGTGTGTCGATGGCTTTAGGAGGGAGAAAATCTCTTCTTTTTTTTGTCGCAAATCGATTTTCCATCCACTTTATCCCTTTTTTGGCTCTTTTATATACACTCAATGAGGTTTGTTGGTAGTAGTCGTTTTTGTTGGGGGAAGAGAGGAATAATGTTATTGTAAATATAAATGAAGCACATATGCTCCATGTTACCATCCTTTTTTTGACTTTGTGTATCTGTATCTTCAACACTACTCTATATTTTCTATATTGACTTGTACTTTCAATCTCTCTTCCATTTTATTCCTCTTTCTCTTCCCCTTCTGTGACTTTATTCTTTCCATCTAAATTTTATTTAGGATTCACTCTTCTTTTATTTACTAAACATCGTTTTTTTATATATAAAAGAACTAATGTTATTGTAGACAGAGCAAAAAAGATATTGAAAAAATTCTATTTTTTATTCAATTTTCCAAAGTTTGAAAATACAGCAACAAATTTTTGATACAAAATAAATTCACTGTCTAAAAATAAAAAGTCCGAATGTAAATGTAAATTCTGAGTCAAGAATCTTGAATTTTGTCGTAGATAGTGTTGGGTTGGAGAGTATGAGAATTGAGTTTTGGAAAATGGTTGACATTTGAGAATCAATATTTATTGAGGTTTTTGATATTGCATTCCATTTCATGAAGGAAAAAAATTGTGTATCTGTAATGCAACAGAATCCTCCCAAAATTCACTTGTCATTGTCACTCTTGACTAGTCTGATGGTTTTGTATTTTTAGCACTTTTTTTCATCAAGAAAAGTGGAGAGAGAGAGATGAAAGTTTGGGAGGGTAAAAGCATGTAATCATAAGGCTTGATGAGATGAGGTCTTTCGTCTTTCAGAAACTGACGACAGGGACAAGCAGCCGTTTTTGACAATCTCCAATTGTATGGGCGTGGTTGAACGTCACTTGCAAAAATTCCCGTATGTGACTCCGAGTCACTTTACTTTTTACAGAGAGAGAGAGAGAGAGAGAGAGACCCCAAAATATTATGTCATACACATGAAAAATCTTGTAGCACATCCAACACAATCAGTTCCAACAATTCCCCTTGTTCCTCTCTCTACTCTTCTCTATTTTATTAAAATGCATGTGTGTCTACTATCACGGAGATACAATTCATGAGGATTACATAGTTTTGAACGCCATTTATTTTATGACTATTGTCCATTGTCTTGTATTGGTACAATTATTTTTTACTAAAATTGCAAGTGTCAGTACAGAAAGTTTGAGTGTGGATCAGTGGATGGGCTATGGGATTAATAATGTAGTTCATGTATCTGTAAAATCAACAACAGAATTCAGTAGAAAGATTTAAAAATGTAATTGTACATTTAAATATTATTATCCCACCATGATTGACTATCTGTCACTCCATTCCCCTCAATTCATTAATTGACAGCTCAAAAACAGAGTCAAAATCCCATCCCCAAAATTTTAATCTCAAAAGAAACATTTATAACAGAGAACAGAGATACGAATAAATACAACACTGAATAAATTTTCCTTGAATAATAATGTTGATTAATGAATCCTATAATTTTAATCACATAAACTGACGTTAGTATAGTGTAATACAATCACACTAAAATAAATTGAAGCTCTGAGACTTGACAAAATGAGAAATAATGGTAATAACAAGTGAGAGAAATTATGTACATGTATAGATACAGGAATAATCATGGAGATGGAGATGAAGACTAAAATATTTCTCTAAAAAAATAATTTCCAGCTCATAACCAAGACCTATGAGAAAAAGAGTTGAAGGTAATAGACAATGTACTATAAAAAAAGGTATTACAAGGATGAGACAAGTTGAGAGTTGAAATCACGATTAGAATGAGATGGGAATGAAATAGTAATTTTGCCATGGTGGAGAATATATTGAGAAGGCGGGCCAAGCCTAATGAAAGTGTCAGGAAAATAAATAAATTTCACAGACAAGAGGAGCAAAAAAATAGAAAAAGCTTAGGAGCAGCCTCATCTCGGACATTCATCTGTGTTGTCTGTTTCTGTTGAAGTATCTGTATGGAGCATGGCAGCTAGCTCTGCTTTCATAATTGCATGCTCATGAATTTCATAATATGTGACCATATAGCTTCCCCAAGCTACACATAATACAAAAGTCTCTCTCTCTCTGTCTGCCTAACAAATGGTCGAGTTGAAACAAAACGTCTGTTTCTATTCAATGTTCTACATAGCCTCATATATTAAAATGTCTACTTTGTAAAAAGTGTACTCTTGGTCCATAAGAGAGAGAACCACTCACCATATTTTTCTCGTCTCTCTCTCTATGAATGCTAACAAGTACTATAGAGTAGATATTCTTAATCGATTTCTTTTGTTCCAGCAAAATTCTATACATGCATGTAGGTATCTGTAAAACTTATATAAAATAGAAGCATAGAATTAATGTCTATGATATGCACATTTTCTTAGTTTAATTCTTGAACAATAATGAAGATCTCACGAACCACGACTACCTACCCTGCCTACGCCTACACTGTAACTTGTAAGACACACGAAATATTTCATTCCCATAACAAAACTATATCAAATCAATGTACTAAATTTACATGGTTTAAAGTAGCCAAAATTCAAGAAGGTGGATAAGGACACAAAATAATTACGTAATGTACAAGTAAGTTAATGATAATTAAATTTATCATGAAAGAGATGCAAGTTTGTGTAGGTGTCTTAAATTGTAAGAGGAGCACACAGAGCACAGATACTCGTAGTTATCTGTAGTTATCTGTATGGTCACCACAATCATTTTAATTGTTTTTAACATTATCATGCAACATTTACGATTAGTAGTCAAAAACTTGACGGGGTTGTTGAGTGGAGCCATAAATAAAATTAAGTTTAAGAAGAGAGAAAAAAAAGAATTTTTTTCCCCTCAAGTTTATTATCCCGTTTATAATACATTTCACGGAGGATTAGAAAATAATTACTGGGTGTGGTGAAGTCTTTGAATTAATGTAAAAGAGATTTTTTTTAAATGTAAAGTTTTGAACCGTACTAGCTCTTAACTATTTTTTTTGAAGGTGGTCGTTAGCAAAAGCATGGGTCAGCATGCATAAAATTTTTGCTGGGGTTCAATTCTAATAAGAAAATATGAAATAATTCTATGGATGGACTCACTCAATTGTTAAATTAGACGGGAGCGAAACTAAATTTCTGTCTATTAAATATGTATACTTGTAATGTTTTACTCAGAAAATATGAGGCACTTAAATAATGATCATCAAATTGTACTTTTTTTCAACTATTTCTTACGAAGGATGGAATTCAAATTCACAAGGCGAGAACATTTAAAATTCTCAACTCACAATTAATATTTTGAAAAATGGTTAAAACAAAAGCATCAAAAATTATTACTTGTTCTTTTTTTTTGAGTAATAATTTTCTTTTTTGGCTAAATGAGTTGCTTACCGTATAATTAATTTATTGTTTTTATATTCCTTTGGGTCTTGTACTACCTCCATTGTTCATCATGATCATTAAATATTATACAGATAGAGTTTAAATTGCATTGTGTAAAACTAGTAAATGTGTATCCAATCTTGCCCCTGTCCTCATTTCATGGTCAGTGTCAAGTGTTCAGTCGCTCGCAAAAATCCAATTTTCAACTAGTTCCCTCGCCCAATAATTTATCAAATTTTTTGACTCCTTCACACTTTCATGGCAATGAGTTTTCTTTTTTAAATCATATTCATGAAAGAAGCAGAACATAATAGAGATTAGGAAGATGAGAGAGATTTTAGTCCTTTTTGGAAGACGTAGAAGGTAGTTCCACGGTTTTTCGATAGGGTTCATCCCCCATCCATTTCCAAGTTGGTACAGTAATTTTCCTTTAACTTTTTTCTTGGGGTTCTTGTTTCGACTCTATGTGTAGTACGACGAGTAGTTGTAGACTTCAAGTTGGGAAGGTACTCCCATTTGACTACATGAAAGCGCCTAGGAGGAAAACACCAAGGAGCGGCGTTTCCCCCCTGCACATTTCTTGATTCATTTCCGGTCTTTTTTCCCACTTGCCATAATAACGGGTTTCGGATTAATTTTTGATATGTATAGCCAAACCATATTTTTCCCCTTCTCATTTCCCAATTCCTCCTCTCTCTCATTATTAGTTTTGAAGTTGCACACTGAGCACAAATTAATGAGATTCATTACAGAGTCAGTTGTGTGGAGAAAGTGATTCCAATTAAAGTTTTTTTTTCGTGAAATGTCATCTCATTTATTCCATTCGGCTCATAACTCTTTTTTTCCAAAAATAAAACAAGGAGAGATGATGATGACGATGGCGACAAAATAGGGAAGAAGCATCTCAATTAAAATAAATATGAATTATTTTGATATGTAAAACTGTTTATAAATAAAAATATTTTCCCTTTGTTAATTAGCCAAGAGGCATATAAATATTGTAAAATAAATGATGGGCTTGTGTTTATTAAAAATTCTGTTAAATGATCAACATCGCCTCTCGCCTCCTCTCAATATTTTGTAGGTCACTGTAACTCTTGTGTTGAAAAATTAGCATAAAATGTGAAGAATAATATTTGTATAAATATTGCAAAAATATTCTCTCCACTAACTAAAAAGCTAACAAAAAATTTATTCTAAAAGAGTTTGTCAAAGTAGGGATGAGTGTAGGTACAATTATAATTCATAAAGTTTGATACATTTGTTGGGCAACTATTTTTTTTGTAAAGAGAGAATTATTTGTCAGTCGAGTGAATAATAAGGATAGAGGGGTTTTTTATAATATAATTGCTAATCATAATACACAGGAAAAATATTTGGTAATATGATACACAAGCAGGTGAAATGTTCCATTGACCTTATCAATAAATATTATATTCGAGAGAGAGAGGGAGAGAGGAATTATGAATACATAACAAATTACGTATCTTCATATGCACTATTGTGTTATATCATAATATTATATACATATTTGGATATACATATATAATTTGCATAAATAAAAACTTTTTTTCATCCGCACACATACATACAAATATGTACATACTTAAAAATATAATGGCGGTTATATCTGTACACAATTGAATACATTTTGATCTCGCTCTTATTTCTCTCTCAAAAAGCATATCAAAGAGAATTTTTTCTATTTGGATTGTTGGATAGTGAGTATGAGTTAGAAAATAAAATTGGGAATTTTGGACCTTGTGTTTAAGCTTAAACCCTTTACCCTTTTACTCTTTGGTTAAAAAGCAAGGTGCTCAAAGTAGTAAATAAATTCATTATAACGAGGAGAGTAGAGATGCCGGAGGGAAGAGGAAGAAGAAAAAAAATCTCACGTACCTTCAAATCCTGTCAATTTACTAGCTGAATTATTAGCTAATTTCCACTTTGCCTTATTAGACATCCTTCTATGTAGGTTTCTAGTTCTGCTAATAAACATTTTTATACAAATACAGATATACTCGAGTACAAGTGTAAAGCCTCATCCTCCTCCTCCTCATCGGACATCTCTTACCGTCTTATTTTTTCTAGTTCATATCACTATCCTCTCCCAAAATAAGCGCAAGATTATAATATGAAGGCAGTTGTGTATATATTTAGGCAGTCGGTCCTTAACTGTACAATCCTTGTTCGATTTTTTTTCTTGTATACCAAAACTTTTTACTCATTTACACTTTATTGGATCTTCAATCAATACTCACTAATAAGGCATCTCTCCAATAATAATACTGTGGGCTTTTTTTTACCTTATTAGCCTCTGTCTTATATTTTAAGGATCATGAAAGAAAAAAAAATAAAGTCGAACAATTTCATTTGTCATTTCGTCTTTTTGATTCCACTCGTACTCAATTTTTTCCTCATATTTTTGGGGAAAAGAAAAAATAAAGATTTTTGATAATGAGTTGTTAGTTACACAGGTGTACCAGCAAATGTACCAGTAAAAAAATTCATGTTAAAAATATTTGTATGCACGTCCACACGTTAAATATTTAGTTAAAATATATTACTTTGCTTTGTTTTCTTATTAAATTATAAATAATAAAAAAAGGAGAGGGTATGGCAGTCAATTATTACTTTTTTTTGTAAAAAAAATAAATAAATACGTGCGACTCTTCTTGTCCTTTTTGCATTGTACTCGTACAGGTAACACGTCCAAAGAATTTTTCCTCCTTCAATTTCAAGCCAATAAATATCCTTATACGAACATTGTCTATAATATTTGCCATGTCTATACTAAATGTATGACCAAGATGAAGACACAAGTACACAAGAGAGGGGAGAAAAAATCTCATTATAAAATTAATTAAAGATTACCTGATCAAATAAAAAAAATGTTTTTGCCTTACTCTTACTCTTACTCTTCCCATTCACGTATCTCTCTCTCTCTTGTGTTGAGGGATAATAATAATTTATCCGCAATCATAACATCCACTTTCAACACAATCATTAATTCCTTTTTTTACAGTCTCTCAACCTCTTTCCACAATTTTGCACATACAGATAAAAGAGAGATGAGAGATGAGAGAGATGAGATGTGTGTAAAATAAGAATAAAAGAAATGTCCTAAAAGGAGAGTCATGAAAAATATACAATAAATATTTTAGTGCTTCACAATCATTGAATCAATAATCAGGATCATTATTATTAAATGTAAAAAAGAGAATAGGAAGATATTCATGTTGGAAAATATTTAACTTACCAGTGTACACCTCTGTAATATAGTTGATGGAGATGTATGCGTATGAAGGTGAATGGGACATTTCCTCAATTGAATTTCTAATCATTATTCAATTTTTTTTAAGTGAGATGGAATAAATAATAAGTAAAGTGAGCAGTGTACAATCTTCTCATCTTTTTTTATTGTAACAAGACTCACAAGGTTGTACTCTCTGTTCAGATAATAATAAAAAATTATTTGGGAATCAAGAACAAGGGTGAATGGCTACAATTGTTAGTGATAGCAAACTATTTTAAATTTAGTTGTCTTGTAACTAAATTACCAATTAAAATAAATTCACATTTCAACAAACCCACAATCTCCTCTTTTTGCAACATTTTCATATTTTTTGACCAACAAAAAACATTTTGTTTCATTTTTCCTAGTGGATCTCTCCATCCTCCTGAGGGTTCAGTTCGCAAAAAACCACTTCCTCTTTTAAAATGAAAATGAGACTATAAAGAATTTAGAAAAAAAAGTTTAATTTTTATGCTTTATGCCATGTTATAATAAATGATGATGATACTTGAAGAAAAGGAAATTGAACAGGTTTAAAAATAAAAACCTATAAAAATATTTGGCCACGGTTTTTTCTCCCTTAAAAAAATATTATTATGCTGGATTTAGAGTTGTAAGCATTGGCTTTCGCTTTGGCTTTGTGACGTCACTAGGGGCCGCACACAAAAATGTAACGTTCTAAGATGTACAATGTACGTATGTATATCAATGAATATGTAAGTTAGAGTGAACGTTTTTGTGTGCGGCCCATAGTGACGTCACAAAGCCAAAGCGAAAGCCAATGCTCACAACTCTAATTCCAGCATAACTACAATGTCATTTTTTATGAATTTATTAGTCGGAGCATGTTGAAGGAGGTGAATTTGAGTGTGGAGAATGTTGCTGTGTTTTTGCTCAACCCGACAAATTAAATGAACATCAAGTATTGCGACATGATTACATCCCAAATGCCAAAATTAGACCAATGGTGAAGGTCCAGGTAAAGAAAGATGAAGGTCCCAAGGAAAAGTCATTAAAATGTAAATTTTGTGGAATTACTTTTCACAATTTTAATTTCTTGAAGTCTCATCAAAAAGTAAGTTTTATATACTTTCTTGCTAATCTAATCATCAACAATGTACAAAATATTTACTTTCATCTTTATTATTATAGAGAAAACATGGATATGAGTCAGAAGAATCAGAGGAAGAGTCAGAGGAAGATGATGATGAAGAAGAAACAATTGACTGTAATGGACGGGATGTTCAGCAAGATGAGGACAAGAACTTAGTTGCTCAAAAGAGAGAAAGTCCTCGTACTAATGGTTCTAAAATTAGTCCTATTGGAAAGTTACTACCAGAAGAAGACGAGGAAGAAGAAGAGATTGTTCATAGTAATAAAAATTTTCGGGATGAATCTCATGAAAATCTCTCTAAAACAAGAACTCGTAGCTCCTTCAAGGATGATGCTGTTGAAATTTTGGAGAATGTAGACAAAGATACATCTTTAGAACATGGTAGTACCATGAATCATGTTGATGATCCTTATGATGATGACGGTGGGCTCGCCTCACCAGTACAAAACTTTGAAGAATCCCCAGATGATGATTACCAAAATAGTTTTCAATTACCAATGCCGACTGATTTTCTTGTTCAAAATGACTATGATGTAGAACCAGAAGAGGCTCAAATAAGACGAGCCAACATTGAACAATTAATCAATTCCATTCCAGAAGACGATGAAGAGGAGACTGTACAGTCTTGTGAGTTGTGTGGAAACATGTACGCTGATTTACAATCACTTCTTGCTCATAAAAAGGTTAGTATTTTAGTGTCAGAAATACAATCGTCATCATAGTAATACGTAACATAATACAAAAATATTAAATGCATTACATTTGATTACATCTGTTGTTGAACAAATTTTAATTATTTTCTCTAGAAAAACCACGTAAAGGGTGGACATAAATGCCAGTATTGTTCCTGTGTGTTTGCGACAAGTTCTGAACTAGTTGTTCATAATGGAATATTTCATAATACTGCTCCACCCCTTGTTACAGGGACTTTTAATTCTACCACTGCTGAAAAATTATTTTTGACTTGTGATTACTGTGGTCTACATTTTGATGACGAGCTAAAGTTGACCATTCACAAACTGGAAAATCATGTGAGTGGAGGTCATGCCTGTCCATCATGTCCATCATCATTTATGTCTACACAAGAATTAGCAAAACATCAACAAAGTAGTCATGTGCCTTCAGGAATGTATGCGAGTTCAAGTTCACAGAGGGGAAAAAGGAAAACTTCAAACTCGTCTCCACATAATTTGTACACGTCACAACGAGAAACTCCTCGAGAATCAAGTGACAATCTGTAAGATTTTTTATTTATGCCTATTTCTTGAGGACATTTTCTTTGTCTGGTACTGATATGTTTCTAAATGTGTGAAATATATTTCATTCTAAAATATTATAGCCGGACTCCAAGACAAGTAATGACTGGAATAAAGAAAGAATTCTTTTGTCAGATTTGTAATGTCCCATTTCCTACATATTCATCATGTACCACTCATCTCAATGTACGTTTCTTGTTTCAACTAATTTTAATCGAGTGTATAACCTATATTAAATTGGTTTTAAAAAATTAAATTCTAATTGGGGTGGTCAATTTTTTTATGTTTTTAGACTTGTCACGTTCCTGGTGGAAAATTCGCTTGTCCAGACTGTCCATGTAATTTCAAAAATAAAAGTAGTTTGAATTCACACAGAAAAAGACACTCTCGGGAGGCCTTAACAATGGCATCGTCACATCAATACAAACCAGCGAGTTCCAACGTTGATGCAATGCAGATTTATTCCTGTGAAATTTGTAGTGTTAATTTTTTGAACATGGTTGATTATCTGGGTCATAAGCAGGTACGAATCCATAAATTCTTGACATTTTACTTTTCTTCAATCGATTTAATCTCACTAATTTTTCTGAAAAAACTTAATAGGAAAGTCACGTTGAAAATGGTCAGTATCCCTGTGGCAGTTGCCCCTGTGTATTTCAAACTTCTGATCATTTGAAAACTCATCGTGTCGTTTTTCATAATAACCTCACAATCACTTCAGTTCCTTCATCTTCTAATTCTTCTTCATCCACTACTATTACTCCTCGTCCATCAGTTAAGTCTTTCGTCCAAGGAGATGTTGATCCTGCAAGTATTGACATTGCTTTGGTTCAACCGAATTCACAAGGAAAGTTCAATTGTCCTCTGTGTCAGTGTGCGGTTGCCAATAGGGCTTCACTCAAGGGACATTTACAAGTACGTTATCACATAGTAAAGTTTCTACAATGAAATACATTTTTCTTTATATTTAATAATACAAGATAGAGAGTCATGACTAGTCATTCAATTATTAACATTATATGCTTATTGTTGATCGTACAGAAAAGTCACTTACCAAAGGGCTATCGTTGTAAGGTGTGTGCATGTGTTCTTGCTTCACTCGCCGGGATAAAAAATCACCTTAATCAATATCATCGACATATTCCAAATTCCACTGATCAATATGTGTCACCATATGATGTTGATGATTTCCAACATCCTTTGCCTAATTCATCTTCAAGTAGAAAACACACATCATCATCATCATCCTATAATAAGGTATTTCATAAATAATTTTATGCATTCAATTGGACTTTATAACATTTTGAACCTTGTAATATTTTCTGTAATTATTACTTCAAGGTTCATGATGTAGAAGATGAAGAATTCAAGTGTGCTGAATGTGATTGGACTTTGTCGGATGCGACGGATTTACAAAATCATAAAATTCAATTTCATGGATTTAAACCAAAATCAAATTTTGTCCCAAGTGCCGTCGATGAGATTATTAATAATGATGATCCGTTTTCCTGCTCTGCATGTCATCGAACTTTCAAAAGAAAATCAGAAACAATATCACATCGCAAGGTAAGCAAATAATGTTTATATTTGTAAAATAATTACTTGAAATTTTAAATTTTTTATAAAACTTCTGATGTACAAATTATGCAAATTTTTTATTGGGATGGGTAGCGAAATCATGTTCTAGGTGGTCATAAATGCCCCGTTTGTCCGTATTCGTTCAAATCTGCAAAAGAATTGAGTAATCATAAGAACCTTCGTCATCCCCAGCACAAGAAAAAGGTTGTGAAGAAGCCTCCTCCTGGACTCATTCCTATAGAAAATAAACAAAATAACACTGTAGAACATGTGTGTATCTTGTGTGGACGAAAATATCAACTTTATGCAAGTCTTTGTGCACATAAGCATGTAAGTTTGAACATTGCAAACATTATTAGTACACTTTATTTATATAAACGATGCAAGTGATTCAATTAATTTGTATGTCCATTTGTTTTTATGTAAAGCGATCCCATAAACCAAGCGGCAAGGCGTCTTGTACTCATTGTACTTGCGTTTTTAATGGTTTCACGGATTTGGATATGCATTTTAAAAAATATCATCGACATGTAAAATTTGCTCCAGATCAAGAAACGTTCGACGCTTCAAAAAGAGGAAGAGGAAGGCCAAAGAAAAATCAATCAGCGATTTCGTCTATTTTGCGATTTTCTTGTCAATACTATAAATGTGGTGCTTCTTGTAAAAATCAAAGTTCACTAACAACTCATATACGGGTAATTTTTTTACAACTTAGTTTTTCCCCTCAAATTATCTAAATTTACTTATGAACGACGACGATCTAAACATATCATTAGTACTATAAATAAGGTGTTGACTTTGGAATTTTATTTTGAATTACAGAAGCATTTGGGTCCCATTGAGGTTGTCACTTTAGAACCAGACAATGGATTCAAGTGCGAAGAATGTAATATTGAGTTTGAGACGAAACGGGATTTTGCTTCTCATCGAAACAGTGTTCATGACTATGATATTATTCAAAGGTAAAATTGTGGTCAAGTTTTGAAACTAACTTACAACTTTTCATTACGAACAAAGACTTAATACTTTGTAAATTTTACATTCTAGAGCCATTGATAATCCCACAATGACAGCTTCAGGGAAGTATGAGTGCCGTTTTTGCAGTACCCTGTTTGCCAGATGTAAATAATTTATTAAACATATTTATTTTCTCTACTTAATTTACACCATTTGACGTCTCATTTTCAAGTCATGATTTAAATTGACCATTGCTCTTATTTATTCAACAGGTAGTGCAATGGTAGCTCATGTGAAGGTAGGGTTTTATGACTTTTGTCTTAAGAAATAACTCATTATTAATTTAAACATTGTCATTAAAGAAAACCTTTTCTTACAGACATTTCACATTGAAGAAACTCGTCTCATATGTTTTGAATGTCCGGATTCTGAAGAATTTGCCACTTTGAGTGACCTCAAACTTCACCGAGCACGACTTCATGGAATGGAATCAAATTCAGAAACGGAGAGTAATTCAACACCTGTCATAGTTTCATACGCTAGTTTATCTGGATATGAGAAACCCAAACAACCTCAATGTGAACTTTGTGGTCGTATTTTCCTTCATCATCGAAGTTTGTGGGCACATCGGAAACGAAGTCATGTTCCTGCTGGTCAATTCCCTTGTTCTCTTTGTTGCTCAAATTTTGGAACGTCGAGGGGTTTACGAAACCATCAGCTGATTTTTCATGGTATTCGAGACGATTCTAGTATGAATAAAGATAATCAAGAAAATCCTTGGTTAATTGACTGCGAAGATTGTGATGTCACTTTTACATCATGTCGAAAATATGAAGCTCATCAAAAGGTTATCTATGTTATTTTTTTGTTTTTGTAAATTAATAAATTTTTTTAACTAACTATTGATATGAATTCAAAATGCATATTTGAAAATGTATGTTTGAGTGGACTTTTATAATTTGACAATTTGTATATTTCTTTCTGTAGCGATTTCATGCATTCGAAGGCCCCTACCCATGTGACGATTGCTCCTGTTGTTTCTTAACTTCAACTTCCTTGAATATCCATCGAATAAAAATGCATGAACTAGAATTGCCAGAATATGTACCTAAACCAATTCCAATTGAGGAGGAGGAGGAGGAAGAAGAACCACCGGTTTCTGACTCAAAAAGTGCTAGATATTCCTGTAGTAGCTGCCATTTGACTTTTGGATTTTTACGTTTCTTGATCAACCATAAAAAGGTATTAAAAAAATAAAATTAATTGGAAGGCAACTACATGGTGATACAACAAAAGGGTACCTAATTACTAATTACTACATTTTTTTGTGAAATTTCGTTCTTTTCGTTTCTTTAGTTGCGCCATGGGATAGAAGACAAAAGGTGCATTATTTGCAAGAAAGACTTTCCGTCTACCGATTCATTAGTTGAGCATGCCGTAAACAGTCATGATTCAAATGAATCTAAACAAACTACCATTCCAACTCCATCATACTCCTCATCAGTTCATGAATACCCCTGTCATCTATGTGGCATGATCTTATCCCTACCGTCATCTTTACAAGTTCACATGGAGGTGATCATTTTGAATGTGTTTATTTTTCTTTGACAGTTTTCAAAGCAGTGGGTTATTGCTTAAACTATAATAAATTCCATTCAGTATACTTATGATTGTTTATGTATTTCAAAAGGTCTCTCATGTCAAAAATGGACAGTATGCGTGTCCATTATGCCCTTGTATCTTTGGAACACCAGCTAGCTTATCAAGTCATAAGTTGGGACATAATCTCAGAAAAAAAGTACAAACTGGAACAAACAATATGGTAAGACTCACAGTAAAGTTACTACTTGCCTGTTCCAACAGGGAACAGTAATTCTCAACTCAATAAGTACATATTCACATTTCACATGTATAGGTATACATACTATATTATTAATTCAGTAGGTCAACTGTTTTGGTTACGATATTGATTCTCTGTTTTGTTTTTCAGATTATGAAGGATCTCATTGGAGAAACTAAAAAACGTACTCGAACGTCAACTAATCCCGGGACTGCTGTTGCCAAGAAAAAAACCAGTTACCCTCCACGATCATCACGTAGTGCCGATATTGTAGGGATAGCCTTTTCAGCAGCAATGGGTTCAGATTCCCAAGCAAAGGTACATGTACATTAGTTTTTACCAGAACTGATTCTTTTATAAAATGTTATAAACTTACTTTTGATTGTTAAATATAACCCTTATTACTAACAGAAAAGTTCTCGGGAGACTGACTCCAAAAAGCGTACCAGAAGTAAAATGTTGGAATGTAAGCAGTGTGACCGGAAATTTACTTTGGCTATTACACTACAGGATCATATGAAGGTAGTTCTACACTGAATTACATAACTTTTTTTGATTTATTATTAAACTAGTATATCTTGTGTGATTGTCACATAAAACTTCAAATTTAATAACACCTTTTTTTAATGGAATGATATATTTTAGAGGAAACATGGTGAAGGGTCAGAGTCTCCAAATAAAGCATACGTTGAGCAAATTGATTTGGACTCTGATGGAGGCGAGGATTATTTTTGCACTAAAAAGTCTCGTAAAGAGCCAACACCTCCTCCTCCGTGAGTTTTTAGTTTTTTTTTGTTTAGACAAAAAACAAATTTCAATTGTAATAACTTGGTATTTTCTTATACTCTTCTAATTTTTTATTACAGTCCACCTAAGAAGAGGAAAACAAAATTTCCATGTAAAGAATGTAACATTGTGTACCCCAAATTAAGGATTCTTCGAACTCATAAGCTGGTAAGAATTGTTGTAACTTTCATAAGTCAACATATTTTTATATTCAAGTAAGTTTTGTCATTTGGGGTTTCAACTTTCGAATTTATAAAGGTGGCCCATGCTCCGGGAGGAACTTTGAAATGTGATAAATGTACGTGTACGTTTTCATTGGCCTGGGGATTATTTTTTCATAAGAAATATCAACATGTAGAGAAAAAGTCTAAACCATTAGTGAAAAAGAAGAAGAACAAGACGCCTTCTAGCCCGACTAAGAAGAATGAGAAAAAAGGCAAGAAACGTCGAAAGGCAAAAGAGAAAGGATTCTTTTCACCAAGGACACTAAGGTATGCTGTAATAATAAAAAACAAATCCTCATTGCATTTTTGTCATTGCTTCAAAACGATCCATTCTTTCACAAAATTTTTATCAATTATTTAAATTCTTTTTATTTATAGGAGTCGTGAGAGACTAATAAGCTGGACGGAAAGTATGCATCCATGCAAAGTTTGTGGCATGAAATTCCGATTAACTTCACAGCTGGCACGGCATGAAAGGGTAAATTTTGTTTTCATGATAGTCTCATTTTTGCACGCTTAAATTTTAATGATTCTTTCCATAGTTATCATTTATAAAGTTTTAATTTAAAGTCTATATTATTAATTTAGATAAATCATCCTGGAAGACCAGAATACTTGTGTGAAAAGTGTCCATCAATGACTGCTCTTTCGAAGGAATTGATTTACCATGAGGAAATCTACCATTCTCACTTTAAGAATATGCATGAAGTGTTGGCAAAAAGGCGACTGAAACGTATTACTACTACCAATAACTCTACTCCTGCTCCAGCAATTCAAGCACCTCAAACATTAAAACCTAAACCTATCATGAATTTTATTCCGCTGAAACTTGATGAAAATTTACCATTGGATTTGAGTAATGTGATTGCCTCGTACTCTTGTGGATCCGAATTTACTGGTCAATCTGGCCTTCGACTGAAAGATAGTATCCTACGAAGGAAACTAAGACGAAGAAAAGGCATTTTTATGTGCAGGGTATGTCGAATGATGTTCTTGAAGAAGAGGTCTTTAAGGTATATTTTTTTCTTTGTTATATACAACTACCATTACATAATATAATACTTACATATGATATAATTATTCAACATATGACGTTGTTGATCAACTCAACTATATTTTGTGGTTTTTTTTCAATCTGTTTACTGAAAAGCTGGCACTTAAAAATTCACGTTGGAGAAAAGCCTTTCAAATGCAGATTTTGTTCTGTGACATTCAGAACATATGGAGACTTGTGTTTTCACAAAAGGGTATAATTTTTTTAAAAAATGACTATTCACAATTAGAAAAAAAATTTTTTGGAGCACTTTGGAAATTTTATAATGATTAATTTTTTCTACTAATGATTACAGAAACATCTTGCTATAAGATCTGGTGAAAAAGAAGAAGTCATTGAACGAAATCCTTTAGGTAAGCTTTCTATATCAATGAACAACCCATAAAATAGGCACAGTAAACATTAATTTAAATAATTAAATAAATATGTAATGTAATGTTAAATAATATAATATTACGTAAAATTGATAAAACTATAAACAAATATTAAAATCATACTTATGATTATTTGGTCTTTTCTTGTTTAGGACGCTGTTCATACTGTAAGACGACATTTAGAACCTCCCTGCTGGCTGATATACATTTTGACGAGGTTCACCCAGAGTTGAAATTCTTGGATATGTGTCAAGAAGCGTCAAATTTATGGAAGGAAGTAAGTGTGTTAAAATCTGGTCGTCATGATTTGGATTAATGGGCTTAATTTGCTATTGTTCACTTTCACACTTGGGGATGTATGGCTTCTTCTTTTATTTTTGTGTGCATGTTTTACTTTATCTACTACATTTTTATTGGTAGTTTCCATTATTTGCATAGTGTACTATGAGGTAGAATTTACTTTGAATACAAATACTATTTTTTAGATCCAATCTGCCGAGAAATAAACAACTATTAGTTGACATCATAACGGAATAGCATCTAGTTAAAGCGAGAATTGAGAATTTGATGGATGAACCCTCACCTATTTTATTTGTAGTGAAGAACCGAAAGAAGACAGTTGGTTGAGAGGGAAAATATTTTAAGGAGAAAATAGTATGTACCAATTATTTGTTAGAAAAAAAGTGATAGATTTTTTTTATAAAAAAAAATAGTTTACAGCACAGAGCAAGTATACATGCTCTGTGGTTTACAGACTGGTCGATTTTTCACATCTTAATATTCTGTTTGTTAAATATTAAATCTACTATAACAATAAGATGGAATTGATTTAGACATTTTAAACTCCAATGACATAAGACTCAATGTGCGCTTATCTTATAGTAATATTGCAAATCTTTATTGTGGTCACATTTTGTGTTTTATAGTTACATATTTTATATTTTTATTCAATATTTATTATGTATTACTTTTGTTCACACATTGATGTATTCGGGTTAGCCCTGAGATTTTATGTTCTAGTTTTATGTTTAAAAAAATTAAGTTATTGATTATGCTTTGGTTTAGTTCAAATGGATGTGATGTGTAGTTTGTTGGTTTTGTCGTTGTGTTTTTTGGGTCACATTTAAATTCTGTTTAAATTTGTTATATGGTTTGTGTTCTGTTAGTCCTTTCTTTAGGTTCAGTTCGACCTTAATACAAAGGTGACCGCAGTGAGCACGAACAAGATTTGACTTGCTATAGAAAATAGAAAAATCAGACTCAAACGTGAATTGGATTTGAATTTGAATAATTGTATTGAATACACTAATGTGTGGCAGATGTTTCATTTTTTTTGATTTTTGATGTACACATGTTGATATATATGTATGTCAACAAACTATTTTCAATTACCCCTTTGTACTGTTGTATACAACATACTGATAATTACAAGACTTTGAGTGGTATAACCATTTGTCATGAATTTTTGTGAGTTCATTAGTTATTTGTTAATTCGCCTAAAAATCGAGACACCCATAAATGATATCCCATTTCGCTGGCCTGACTGTAAAATCTGTTGAGTGCATTTTCCCCCGAACGCAGTATACTCGGAAGCGTGGAGATGATGCAGTATAAATGCGTTAATGTTGAAACACATTTAGCCGATTTTACATTTAAGCCAACAATTTGGTAAAGCATGTGTGGCATCCTACTATTGTCATGAACTTTTAAAAAATATTTATGGAAGAGAGATTAAAATGTGTAGGTTTAAGTTGTTATCAATGAACTTTCGTGGTTCATTAAATATTTTGTACTTATTTATTATAAATTATAAAAATTATTGTATTAGGTATATATTAGACATGTTAATTATGTAAGGTACCTCATGTATTAACATTATACCTATTACAGCCATATATAAAAGATATAATGAAACATTGCAATTTAATACCCAACATAATATATGTACATAGAATGTATATAGGTACACAGAAAAGTAAATAAAATCTTTTTAATCAACAATTTTACTGCATAAATTCATTTTTCATTCTTGTCTCACACAGCATCCTGAGAAAACATGGTCAAAAAACTTGATCGATTTTACATATGATATGAGTATTTGCACCTTCCCTTGTCCTAACGACAAGAATTACCCCTGGATTGGAAACCCATTTGGAGACCAGTAGAGAATATTTGGTTGGAATTAATTGCATGATTTTT